>CM038795.1:92322949-92402823 GCA_021764765.1 Vicia sativa
TATATGTTGACTCGCTACCTTGTTGATTTCCAAGATGGATCCAGATAAAATACATCTTTGAGAAACCAACTCTCTCGGAAGAATAGCAAGATGGCAAATGATCTTGACCGAAGATATGACATCCAGTACACTTCTCAAGCGATCAAAGGAAGTGTAGTGGCCGATCATTTGGCTCATCAAGCCGTAGATGACTATCGGTCTATGCGGTTAATTTCAGAGATGAAGATGTTTCTAATTCTGATTGTGAAGAACCAGGCCAGACGAAGGACACAAGGATCCCGATGGACCATGGTCTTTGATGGAGCCTCAAACGCACTTGGCAATGGCATTGGCGCCATCATTACATCCCTACGAGGACACACTCCTTTCACCGCCAGTTATGTTTGATTGCACGAACAACATGGCGAATATGGCGTGCATCATGGGTCTTAAAGCTGCTATTGACTTAAGAATCAAGTTCTTACAAGTGTATGGAGACTCGGCTTTAGTGATCGTCAGATAAAAGGGAGTGGGATACGAAGCATCCGATCTCATTCCATATCGAGAGCATGTTTAAGTTTGATCCTACTTGAAGAGATCACTTTCAATCATATTCCACGAAAGAGAATCGGTTGGCGGACGCATTGGCTACTATGTCGTCTATGTTCAAGGTCAGATGGGACAACGAGGCTCCCAGATCATCATTGAAGTTGTTGACCAACGTATTATTGTGAGCTTGATCTGAGAGAAACCTTGGTACTATGGCGTGAAGAGGTATCTTGAGACTCGGGAATATCCAGGGGCATCATTAATGATAAAGAAGTTCATGAGAAGATTCATCAAATTCTTTCTCAGTAACGACATCTTATACAAGCGCAACCCGACTTGTGCTTACTTATGAACCCGAAACATAATCGTATCATGGAAGAGTTACGAAGCAATTTGGTACCCTCCAGTGGACACTATGCTAAGAAGATTTTGAGAGCAGGTTACTATTGGTCCACCATGGAAGCTGATTGTCACCGCTATGCTCGATCTTGTCACAAATGCGGTTATGCGGACAAAGTACATACCTCCATTACCTGAATGTTTAACTTCTCCTTGGCCTTTTGCAATGTGGGGCATTGACATGATTGGAGAAATCAAGCCCGCTTTGGACATCGTTTCATCCTTGTGGCAATTGATTACTTCACCAAGTGGGTGAAGCGCCTCGTATGCATCTGTTACCAAGAATGTTGTGGCTCGATTCATCAAACATAATCTTATCTGTCGGATGGGCACTCCGAAAGGATTATCACGGATAACGGTTCCAATCTCAACAACAAGATGATCACCGAACTCTGCACGCAGTTCAAGATCAAATCACAATTCTTCTCCTTATCGGCCTAAGATGAATGGCGCGATGGAAGCGCCAACAAGAACATTAAGAAGATTATCTGAAGATGGCGTGACTTACAAAGATTGGCATGAGATGTTACCATTTGCTCTTCATGGTTATCGCACTACTGCACGAACATCAACAGGGCAACCCCTTCTGTATACGGTATGGAAGCCGTCTTACCCATCGAGGTTCGGATACCCTCGACCAGAGTCCTCCAGGACGCAGAGTTAGGCGAAGGCGATTGGATCCAGACTCGCCTTGACCAGATTAACTTGATTGATGAGAAGCGACTCGCGTCCATCTGCCATGGACAGATCTATCAGAAGCGAATGATCAGAGCATTTAACAAGAAGGTCAAGCACCGAGTCTACCAAGTCGGTGATCTAGTAGTCAAGCGCATCATTCTTCCACAAGGTGATCCCATGGGCAAATGGACTCCCACCTACGAGGGACCATTTGTAGTCAAAACAGTATTTTCCGGCGGAGCTATGATACTTAGCACCATGGATGGTGAAGACTTCACACACCCTGTGAACGCAGACATAGTCAAAAAATACTACGCATAAAGAGACCCGCTGGTCGGAACCTAGGCAAAAATAAGGGCATCTGGCGAACCAAAGGGTTGGGCAAAATAAAGGATATATACAAAACATGTACACCCGGCAAGTCGAAAACCGAAAAGGCGGCTTGGGCAAAAAGGGTATCGGTGGGCTGAAAACCCGAAAGGGCGGTCTAGGCAAAAGTTAGGGATTTAAGCGTACGACTATGTCTCTTCGAGATCACTGCTTCAGACTACTATCAGCATTCAAGATTCAAATGGCGAAGATCAGTCTACTCACTTTCTACTGACAGCAAGGAGATGAGATAGTTGAAATATATGAGTACTAGCATAGTTGGAACTTAACGAGATTGTTTCCGCATAGCTTTTTACCTTTCTTGTGTACAAACTACTTGGCCATCACCTTTCAAATAAATAAAGTTTCTTTCTCTTTACAATTTTTGTTGTTGTCGTTTGCAATAAGTCCAACGTTTGCTTTGAATGACTATACGCATTTGACAATAAGAATCTAATCACAAACATACGAAAAGTGAACATGCAAAAGTACTTACTACAGGTTCAGGAATTGGGATGCGACGAAAGTCACAAATAGTTCCAGAGCATAAAAATGTCACTCACAACACCTCCCACCGAGTATAAGGAATCCACGAGCAGTGATTCCACTCAACCGAAACAACGTTACATCAGTCTCAAGCAAACACTTCATCCCCAATGGATATTTCTCAATCCTCCCCTTCTCCCAGCGGTGATATCGGACTCAAAACTTGGTCGATAGGCATCGGAGAAAACATACACCTTTATTCCCACCGAGATTACAACGAACTCCAGACTCTTCTAGCCTGGTCTCAAAGAACCATCAAATGCTCTCCAGAGATCTACACTCGTAATCCCCAGAGAGCACCTCCTAAATTTCCTCGGCAGGATCTACATACAAGGTCCTCAAGATCGCCTCCCGCACTCTCCTCAAATAGGTCTATATATGAGATCTCCGACAACGAGCCTCTCAAATCTCTACCTTCCTCAACAATATCTAGGCCCAAACTTGGTCGATAGTGCATCGAGGAATCCAGATATCTTTCTTCTCCTTCAAAAGTCGGGTTTCCACCTACACACCCCAGCGTAAGTCGAAATCTTCAAATGTAATATCCGCATCTTCTTCAAGATGGATATGTTTTGAAATATCACAACATTCATCATTCATACATTTCTCATAAAGTCATAATTCATGCATATGTCATTCATATACACCGTCATGCATCATACTTTGCATAAGACTAACAAATATTCTATCAAAGTTTCTCTTGTTTTCTCCAAAATAAATACTTTTGACGCAAACAGTCCGGATTAAGCCCCGAGTGACGGAAAACTATCTGAAGACCGCCTCCGACGATCGGGTCAGATTAAGCCCGAACCGACGGAAAACTATCCGAAGACCACCCTGGTTATCCTCCGATAACAGTGCAATGGATCAACACCGATGCACGTGGAAGCTATCCACATTCCGCCAACTACAATCTCTCCCGTAGTAATCGCCAAGATTTATTCGATTATCAACAAGAACTACAGAGTCAGCGTACGACTCGCCTGCCTTGGATGGCATCTTAAGCCCATCTCCGACTATTTGTCAACATCTCTTCACTTTAATGCCGCATATATGGTTAAAAATCAATACGTACTCAATAACCTCATTCAAAGTGAACACAAAGTCTAACATGACTCCCTCGGATGGCATCTGAAGCCCATCTCCTCTCCGCTCCAAACATCTACGTAGTCTAACGACTCACTCCCCAAAGATCGACCTTTCTAGATGGCATCTTAAGCCCATCTCTCGCCTCCTATTCACAACCTCGAGTCTAGCGTGACTGCTCCCCAACGAAGTCTCCAACTTCTCCAAATGGCATCGTAAGCCCATTCCCATCATCCACCATGAAAGTGCAAATTTTGTGTACTCGGTGTTCAATCATCTTCTACCTCCGTGTCACGAAAGACAAGCATGTCAATCTAACCCTTCCAAAGACAAGAAGATCGAACAGGCAGTGTCATACCCCAAAATTTGCCCTCCATCTACTCAAGAGATTTCATACATCCATACTCAAGGATTCCTCAAGAGTTGATCGACAAACTCTCTCCTAGACAATCAACCCAAACTAGGGTTTGGTATCTCTCAAGTCAAGATGGATTTCCAACATCTCCAATGGCCTTCATGCCTCTCATATGCTTCAAAGATTCTCCATGTCAAGTTTCAAGCCTCACAAGTCAAGTTTCCTCGCACAATCGCTCGATGGTCGAAAATCGGTCAGTATTGGACAAAAGTCAACTATGGTCAACATACGTAAAACTTCGATTTTTGGTCAACATCCTCATTTTGAAGTTACATTCATCATTTGATCAAGGGTTGATCATGATTCATCAAGAAAACTCAAGATTTGCTAAAAGTCAAACTTTCTAAATTAGGGTTTCTAGATGAAAAGTCAATGAACTTTGAATGGTCATAACTTTCTCATACTTTCTCGAAATTTTCCACCACCTCTTATTTTGAAGGAAATTCAATTCTCTACAACTTCATGTCTCACAAGAATGTCCAAAAAATGCTTCATTTGAGAGGTATAGCTCAAAACATTACAGGTCATTTTCAAAGTCAACAAAAGTCAACTTTTTGTTTTGAAGATATATTGAGCATGGTAACTCCAATTGAGATGAGACCAAAGACATTGGTTAGAGGACTCTTAGAGCTTTCCAAAAAGTCCAAGAACACTCAAAAATGTGGAAAATTGAGCAAGTTACACCATTCACAAGTTGGGCAATTTTGGAAGAATGCACAAAGAGAGATACTTCAAAAAATCAAATCTTTTGCAAATGGGCCTACTTTTTCTTCATCCTAACTTTCCTCAAGCAATTAGGAATGTCCAAGCCCAATGCCACGAATTTTGATTTATTTTCTATTTAATTTGTAATTTATTTATTTAAATACAAATTAAATCTTAAAATAAATTATAAAATCAAAATTAATTGAAGATTGATTTTTATTGCTTTCTTGTGATCCAATCAACCCATAAATGCCGCAATTTCGAAATTGGATCAAATTTGGCAAGATTCGATTGAAATTGGACAAAATTTGAAAATTTGATTTCATGAGAATATCAAATTTGATTTCCATTGAATGTTGATCAATTCTTTCCAAAAACCATTCCAATCCATCCAAAGATAAATACATGATGCATACCTATCAAGAAAGAACGAAAATTGGCTCGAAACCCTAATCCAAACTCAAAGAAATCGTGTTCAAGCAATTGGCAATCCTTGTTCAATAGTTTCAATCGGTTTTGAGGTGTCAAACACATTCCTTGACACCCCAGAAACATTCCAGATACTCACCAAAAGCATCAAGAATCAAGAAAACCGAATTTGGTTTGTTCTTAAAATTTCAAAATTCGATTTCAACATTCATGCATTATTAACTTTTGATTGTTTGTTTGTGATTAGAATCGAGTTTCATGAATATCCGGCAAGCCAATCGTGTTTCCATGGCCCGAATCGATTTATACCATATCTAGGGTTTCGAGCTCGAATTGGGGTTTTGTTTAAATGGAAAAATTGGACAATAGGACCTACCATCGTGTTCTAATGCTCCAAGGAATCGAACCATGGCCTTAGATTTCATTTATATTATGTATACCGCATTTTGATTTTGCGAGTCTCAGAAGGTCGAACCAAAGCCGACGCTATCTTTCAAAAATTCAAAACGAAGAAGATGATGAATTGGCGCGAGCGGGAGGAAGCAGACGAGCGACGCGTGTTATTTTTAAATCGATCCGATTCCAAACAGTAGCGCGTGTTGGCTCAGTTGGTCAGCATGTTGGTTTTCAGAGTTTGAGGCCAATGACTCCAGTTCGATCCCTGGCCATGACATTCTTTTTACACTTTTCCAAAACTCTATTTTCATATTTTTTTTCTTTTATTTTAATATTTTCATTCATTTTAATTATTTTCATGATTTTTATTCTGCATTAAAAATTACCAAAAACATTTTTTCTTTCTACATTATTTTCATAAAAATCTTTATTTAATTTAATAAATTAAAAAATATAATTTTTGCATGCATATTTATTTTATTTTTATTTTTGCATTTAAATCATTATTAATTGCATTTTAATTATTAAATCTTTTCCAAAAAATCCCAAAAAATTATTTTAGCTTATTTATCTTATTTCCAGCATATATTAATTTTCTCATATTAAAAATTGCATTTTTTCTAACATTTTCTCTTATTTCAATTTCATCATATTTCCCGATTTTCTTATTCTTTCACAAAGGTTCCGATTGGACGTTTTTCTTTTATCGTATTATTTTCCAATAATGTAACTGTTCATGGGATGTAATAGTTTAATTTAGGGTTTTATTTTCCGCAAGTTAAATTATGTATCTGCCCCAAAGCCATGTAATAGCGTAGGTTTATTTTCCGCACCTTTATATTCCGTGATTTTACTTTCCGCACCTTATCAATGCTAGTAATTAGGCGTGTATGGTAAGATAATAATTGGACATAGCTCACACTAATTTTCAAGATAAAATATCTGAATTTGACACACTTCTTTCACACACGCACCCTTAGGTAATTCTCTCGATGCCTTTCGATTCAAAATGGTCATATCCTCGAACGTAGAGGTATTCTAGCACCGTTGCCTTCCAAACAAATCATCATAGTCCCTTCGATACAAAGATCATAAGACCCACGATGTCGCCTCGAATATATGATCTTGACCTCGATTGTCGCCACGAAAATGATGATAGTCCCTTCGAATGTGCTAGGATACTTCCTACAAGTTGCCTTCAATGACCATCCGATGTCCCTTCGAATGTCCCGCTTACATCCAACGAATGGAGCTACCTACTAACTAATGGTACAACTAAGCGCTATTCTAAAGGAATGTAGAAGTACAAAAAACGACCAATTCTGAGTGGGTAAATAAGTCTCTTAGTTGCTTGCTCTATCAAATGCTTTTCACACCACACACTTTTTTTTCAAAGTTCAAATTCTTTTCAAAACAAAAACATTTCCGAACACTTTGTATACACTCCTACATGAGTCATTGCAAAGTCAAAGCGAAATTCCTTTTCAAAACATCTTTGTCAAACACACAGAAAGCAATTTTAAAAAAGTGATCTAGAGCAACTAAGAGCCCGTAGATAACTACGGATGGAAAGGGGTGCTAATACCTTCCCTTTTCATAACCATTCTCCGATTCGTAATCTAACGAAGGTCTTTTCTCATTACTTTTACCTTCCCTTAATTGGATAAAAATAAAAGTCGGTGGCGACTCTTGCTATCCGCACATTTGGATACAAAAATCCTACAAAGTCAGTTCACCGTATTACAGACGCGCGTTACACATTGAGGTCATCATTGCTAAACGACGGACGTTGTGCATCTTTTAAGTTAATTCGGTTATGGAATTGTGAGGATAAGTCGTTATTGGCGCTAAACGTGGAAGTCACGTCGTTATTGGCGCTAAACGTGGAAGTCACGTAACTTCTGTATATATAGGGCTCCCGCCAGCGGGATAAGTAAGATATTCATAAGCTTGGAGTTCAAGATACTTAGCTTGAGCCTCTAAATCCCTAAATACAGATATATAAGTTTTTCCTGCAATAACATTTGGCGCCCATCATGGGGACTCGGTGAAATCAATCCCAGGTCACCACACAGTATACGATAGCACGATGTCAACAACACCACCAACCGATCCTCCAGATCTATCACAGTTATTGGCCATGATCGACCATTTGCGTTAGCACAATGACACTCTACATGATATCATTCAAGCTCTTCAACAGAGGAGTTTGGACGAGACACAAGACCAAGAGGCAGAACTCTTGGAGCCACAACCTTTGTCTTAGGTCATTTGGGAGGATGTCGTTCTTAAGAACTTCAAGCCTCCTGTCCTAGCAACATACGACGAAAAGACTGACCCTCGGGAGCACATCATTTTGGTTAACAACACGATGACATTAATAGGAGCAAAAGATTCTTTGAAATGCAAGTTAATAGCTGGCACTTTCAGGGAATCCGCGCTACGTTAGTACATGGGCTTGCCACGGTTTTCTGTGGTTAGTTACCAAGATTTCAATAAGAAAATTATCCAATAGTTTTCTGCAAACCGCCACCGAAAGGTGGCCACTACTTCGTTATTCAACATTAGGCAACATCCAGCAGAATCACTGCGGGACTTCATGGCCAGGTTTAATAAAGACACCATAAAGGTTTCTCACCCCAATCAGGAGATCTTTGTGGCGGAGTTTCAACACAGACTCAAGGTCGGGCAATTCAATGAGTCTCTGACTCAAAAACCGGCCAATTGCATGGACGAAATCATTACTCGGGCTGAATTTTATGTGAAGGGTGAGGAAAGCAACATGGAGAAGAGGGCCCGAGATGCTAAAGAAAAGGCAAAGGGTGAGATGATAGCTTGGATCAGAAGTCCTAATCTCGGGATCAATCAATGACCCGGGATCGTGTCTGGGAAAAACGACCTCTATCGCGGAGCCGTCAGGCCTTAAGACCAGGCAAAACCTTCACACCGTTGAACGCCAAAAGAGAAGATATTTGGAGAGACGTGAACCATTTAAACTTGTTTCTTAAGTCGTGGAAGCCATATTCAGTAAATGTCGCGATGGAAAAGGGCCTGGAGGCTTGGTGTGAGTACCACCGCATCAGAGGACATACAACCGAGGCACGTGTTCAATTATGAAGAGAGATTGAAAAGTTGATCCAGAGGGGTAAGCTTTCATCCTATGTGAAAGATAGCCCAGAACAAGGCGGCAAACGCAGTCCGCCCCCAAAGAGAGAGGCGACTTCTAGTTCACCATCAAAAAGAAGGGCAAGGCAGTTGAGGAAGTTCGTGAGGCAAGAATAACCCGACATACACTCAACACCATTTCTGGAGGATTTGTCAGAGGTGGATCCACCAACGCAGCTCGGAAGAGGTATGCATGGGGTGTAATGCATGTGGCTCAGGCTGGGCCAATCAATGATGATCCCGGGGTGATAAATTTTTCCCAGGAAGGTGCCAAAGAAGTTTTTCCTCATGAAAATGACCCAATGGCCATTGAGGTACAAATAAGAGGCTAGGGTCTAAAGCGGGTGTTGGTTGATCCAGGTAGTTCAGCTGATATCATGTATTAGGAAGCTTTCAAAGGAATGGATTTTGACCCCCAAGGAGTTATTATCGTTCAATGGAACTTTGGTAGGCTTCTCTGGCGAGCAGGTCCAGGTGTTGGGTCATCTCTCAGTGTTAACCACCTTTGGAACCAATGAAAATGCCAAATATGTTCGAGTATGTAACTTGGTAGTCAACGCTTCCTCACCATACAACATAATCATAGGCCGGCCCTCGTTCAATTCTATAGAGGCGGCTTTATCAACCTTATACCTCACTTTGAAGTACCCATTGGGTGAGGGCCGCGTCGGGATTGTCCGGGGAGATCAAGGTTTGACTCAGAAATGCTAAAAAGACAACATGAAGATTAAGAACAAGTTGGTGCCAATTGAGAGCTCGGCAAACCATAAAGTCAATGTGGTGGATATCGATCCTAGATAGGATCCTAAAGAAGATAGCATGAGTCCTCAAGAGGAGACAAAAGAAGTACAGATTGGATCCCATCCTTCAGAGATTACTCACCTAAGGACGTAACTTTCTGCTGAGGAGGAGGCCGAGATAATCCAGGTTCTGAGACAGAACTTAGATCTTTTTGCTTGGAAGCCCGCGGATATGCCCAGGATCAACCTAGAGGTTATGTGTCATCATTTGGCCCTTGACCCGGATGTGAAGCCGATATCTCAGCGGAAGCGGAAAATTGGTGAAGAAAAGAAGAAGGTCGTTGTAGAGGAAGTTGAAAAGTTAATCAAAGTCGGGTTCATTGGCGAAGTTCAGTACCCGACATGGCTATCTAACGTGGTCATGGTCAAGAAGAAAACTGGGAAGTGAAGAATGTGTGTAGACTTTACCGATCTTAATAAGGCATGTCTGGAGGATCCTATCCCCTGCCACACATAGATCGACTGATTGATGGAGCTTCAGGGTTTCGGCTTCTAAGCTTCTTGGACGCCTACTCGGGGTACAATCAAATCAGAATGAACCTGACGGATGCTTCGAAGACAGCTTTCATGATAGATCGAAAGAACTATTACTATCAGGTGATGCCATTTGGATTAAGAATGTTGGTGCAACCTACCAGAGGCTCATAACACAAATAGGGCAAAAATATTGAGGTTTATGTGGATGACATGGTGGTCAACACGGTAGCAGATTGCAAACATGTGGTGGATATTGAAGAGACCTTTGCAGCTATTCGAAAATATAACATGCGCTTGAACCTGAACAAGTGTACTTTCGAGGTGCAGGCCGACAAGTTTTTAGGCTTCACGTTGACAAGCCGGGGAATAGAAGCTAACCCGGATAAATGCCAAGCAGTTATTAACATGATAAGTCCGGCTACAATACGTGAAGTACAACAACTAACTGGACGGTTGGCCGCGTTGTCTCGTTTTTTATCTTGTGCAGGTGACAAGTCAATTCATTTCTTCGTGGCTATTAGAAAGAGGGCCGAATTTGAGTGGACTGAAGTATGCGAGAAGGCATTCTGGGAGGTAAAGCAATTTCTGTCAACTCCTCCAATTCTGACCAGACCAAGACAGAATATGCAACTGGTGTTATATCTCGTCGTATCAGATCAAACAATCAGTTTGGTCCTGGTGCAAGAAGTAGAAACCAGAGAGCATCCGATGTATTTTGTTAGTAAGGTGCTGAAGGGAGCAGAGCTAAGATACCAAAATATTGAGCGGTTGGAATTTACGACATTACTTTCAAGGGCATCCAATCCTGGTGAAAACCAACTTTCCTTTAAAGCATATTTTAAGAAATTGGGTCTGGCAGGAAGAATGGTGTCCTAGGCAGTGGAGTTGTCCGAGTATGATATCGACTTCAGTCCGCGCACTAGCATAAAATCTCAGGTTCTGGCAGATTTCATGGTAGAATTCAGCTCCCTGCTGGTAAAAGATTCGCCTGCAAGGTGGATTCTTTCTGTTGACGGATCATCAAATTTGAAGGGGAGGGGCGCTGGAATAGTCCTGGAAGGTCCTGGTGAAATAATACTGGAGTATTCGTTGCGATTCAGTTTTCAAACAAGCAACAATCAAGCTGAGTATGAGGCCTTGATAGCTGGCCTAAGGTTAGCTTTAGAAGTTGGAGTGACTCACTTGCTTATCTGAACGGATTCACAAATTATCGTCGGGCAGGTGAGTGGAGCTTTTCAAGCGAATGACCTTATTTTAATAAAGTATGTCCAGCAAGCACTGTCATTATGTAAGAGGTTTAAGGCTTTTGAGATCTGTCACGTTCCAAGGGAAGAAAATACATGGGCCGACTTACTAGCTCGTCTAGCTAGCACCAAAGGATCCAGGATGAACAAATCGGTGATACAGGAAATGTTAACTTTGCCAAGCATTGAAAAAGAGGAGATGTTATTAGTCGAGGAGGAAACCGGATGGATGTCTCCTATCATAAGGTATCTCCAATAGAATGTTTTACCTGATGATAGGGAAAAATCCAGGCAGGTTAAGAAGATTTCAGCAAGGTTTGTGATGGTTGCGGACAAATTATAAAGGATGGGGAGAGCTACTCCTATGTTGCATTGTGTGTTCGAAGATGACACTCTTTTAGTGATCAAAGAAGTTCATGAGGGTGTTTGCGGAAACCGTGTGGATGGTCGGTCTTTGTCCAGCAAGATACTGCGCGCAGGGTACTATTGGCCTACTATGCTGAAAGGCTGTGTTTGTTTTGTCACTCATTGCGTAAATTTCCAAATGTTTGCACCTAGTATCCATACATCGGCCGAGCTGCTCCACTCTATTTTAATTTTGTGGCCTTTTCATCAATGGGGGGCTGACATCCTCGGGCCATTTCCCGTGGCACCAAGCCAGTTAAAATTTCTCATTGTAGTAGTGGATTACTTTACTAGGTGGGTAGAGGCCGAGGCGGTATCCCGAATATCAGCGGAGCGTGTACGTCGGTTTTATTGGAGAAATATAATTTGTCGCTTTGGACTTCCCCAGGTTATTGTATCCGACAATGGGACACAGTTCGCGAGTGCTTCTGTTATGGAGTTTTGCAAGGATCTTGGAGTTATAAATAAGTTTATCTCTATAGAGCATCCACAAGCCAACGGTCAGGTAGAATCAGCTAACAAGGTAATTCTAAATGCAATAAAGAAGAAGTTGGTTGAAGCTAAAGGACTGTGGGCACAATACCTTCTTGAAGTCTTCTGGTCCTATCACACTACCATTCACTCAGCAACTCGTGAAACACCTTACAAAATGGTTTTTCGTGTCGATGCTATGATTTCTTTGGAGGTCACCTTATCATTATGGAGACGGGAAAGTTTTGAGGTAGGAGCTAACAACCAGGGCTTGGATGTTGAAGTCGACCTTGTAGAAGAAGTGAGGAATACAACACATCTAAGAGAAATTGCTGCTAAGTAAAGAATAGCACGACATTTTAATTTAAAGTGAAGCAGCGGAGTTCCGAGGTCGGAGATTTGGTACTTAAAAGGGTTATGGATCCGCCCAAGAATGGAAAACTATCTCCTAATTGGCAGGGTCCATTCCGAGTACTAGAGAAACTACATAATGGTGCCTACAAATTAGAGACTCTGGAAGGCATAGAGGTACCTAGGACTTGGAATGTAGCTAGTCTAAAAATGTATTTCAGTTAAACAATGTAAAATGCGTGAATAATGATGGTGTACTCTTTTTCCTAGGCAAGGGCCAGGGTTTTTAATGAGGCACCTTAAAATTAATTCTAGCTTGTAAAGATCAATAAGTTGTAACAGGCTCCCTTCCTCGGAATTCACCTTTGGTGATCCGACTCAAGTACAACCCAGCTCAAAGCCAAAATTCGGCTCACTGCCTTGGTTCAAGATACTTTTCTTAAATCAGTGATATGCATAACCCGACTCAAAGCCAAAATTCGACTCAATGCCTTAGTTCAAGATACTCTGCTTAAATAAGTGACAGGCACAACCCGGCGTCTCGCCACAACTCGGCTTAAAGCCTTGGTTCAAGATACTTTGCTTGATCAGTGACAGGAATTGCCCGGCGTTTCACCACAAATTGGCTTAAAGCCTTGGTTCAAGATACTTTGCTTGAATAAGTGACAGGCGCAGCCCGACATTTCGCCATAACTCGGCTTAAAGCCTTGGTTCAAGATAATTTTCTTGAATCAGTGACAGGCACAACCCAGCTTAAAGCCAAAATTCGGCTCACTACCTTGGTTCAAGATACTTTGCTTGAATCAGTGACAGGCACATCCCGACGTTTCTCCATAACTCGGCTTAAAGCCTTGGTTCAAGATACTTTGCTTGAATCAGTAACAGGAACAACCCAACTTAAAGCCAAAATTCGGCTCACTATCTTAGTTCAAGATACTTTGCTTGAACCAGTGACAAGCATAGCCCGACGTGTTGCCACAACTTTGCTTAAAGCCTTGGTTCAAGATACTTTGCTTGAATCAGTGACAGACACAACCCTACGTTTCGCCACAACTCGGCTTAAAGCCTTGGTTCAAGATACTTTACTTGAATCAGTGATAGGCATAACCCGACTTAAAGCCAAAATTCGGCTCACTGCCTTGGTTCAAGATACTTTGCTTGAATTAGTGACATGCACAGCCCGACGTTTTGCCACTACTCGGCTTAAAGCCTTGATTCAAGATACTTTGCTTGAATCAGTGACAGGCACAGCCCGACATTTCGCCACCACTCGGCTTAAAGCCTTGAGTCATTTTTTGAAAATTGATAAGGTATGGCTTGGCGAAACCTCGAAAAAGTACTCGGGGGCTATTCTGCCTGCATAGATTAAGTATTCTCAATAAACAGAGGATCATGCCTTTCCAGCAAAGTCTTCATGGCTTAAAATAAACCATTTGACTTGGGGGGATATTATCACATATCTCTGTTCACGAAATTAAAGCATTAAACAATTTATACAAGCAGACGTTAAACATGTGAAGAATATGAAATAAGTAGTGCTAAAATAAAAGCCCAGATGCCAATTATTTTAAAGTTTTATAAAATGCACCCACCAAAAAGGATGACTCTAAAAGTAAAAAGCTAAAGTTTGAGGTGATAAACGTCCACGGTAATCGGCTCTTCTCTCAGTGTGGCGTCACTATCACCATCGTCAACCTCCACTAGCTTCCCATCCACTATAGTCATGAAAAAGTCAACCTCTGAGATGTCGAGATCTGGGTACAAACAAGCGACCTGGGCCTTTTCTCGGTCAAAAGCCACGTCCTCGACGTTTAGCACATACATCCGAGACTTGTCCAAAGCTTCTTTCAGCTCGAAGCATGATTTCTCTGAAGCTTGTAGGTTGGATGATTGCTCGACAATAAAGGTCTTTACCATGGCAAGTTCTTTTTCCAAGGCTTTTATCTTTTCATCACTTTCTAGTGCCTTGGTTTTGAAATGGGGATTAGCCTCATCGAGATATTTCTTGTTCTCGGCCAGTCTTTTGACTTCCTTCTCCAGTTCAGAGTTTTTCTTGTCTACATCATCGTTGGACTCAAAGAGACCCCGGGTCAGAACAACACACCTCATCAAGTATGAGCTTAGATGTTGTGTGATCTTCTGAGGACCAAGGCTCTTTAGTTTGTTCACATCTTCTAAAGCGTTGAGATGGTCATACAAAAATTTGATGCCATCAAAGTTAGCAGACCAGAACTTGTTCTCAGATGAAGGATGGTTTGAACTGCCGCCAGTTTCTTTCAATAAAGTGGAAACTTCCCAATCTTCTTGATTCGCCTCGTTTGCCATTATAATCTTCAGTTTCTTTGGAGTTTTTTTGCCAGCCGACTCAGCATTTGAGGGGCATTTGACAGGGGTGGCCGATATCACTATGGCTTCTAACGCGTTTGCTTTAGAACTCGTGTTCTTTTTCTTCTTGGGTGCCCAGATCTCTAGGTCATCCAAGTTTGATTTGGCCTCGGAGGGGCCACCAGCACCCATCCGAGCAGCACGAGCCGCCTCCATCAGCTTCTTTTGCTCTTTCACAGACATGTCAGTCATCTTGTCTGCATGCAAGAAAGTAGAGAAAAAGGTTAGTTAAGAGAAGTAAATCTGGCAAGAAGGCAAAGCATAAAAAGAAACTTACCCAAGAAAGCAAGGATTTCATTTTGGGAAAGTGTTAGCGAATCCCTAACTCTGATTGGCCGAAATAAATCTAAGATCCCAAGAGATAAGGTTTCAGGTTCACTTAAGGCGTAATGGGTTGTTCGTCCATTACAAAGGAAACTTATGATGCCCGTTAGAGCCATATATAAGATGTGGGCACCGAGGACCACACCTAACTCAGAAGAAGCGTTCCTTGTAGCCTTTGAAGTTGGAGGTATAGGTTTGATGGAAGCTTCTCTTTGGGATATCGCTGATAGCAACCCAACTTCCAGAATCCGTATTCTTTATTTCAAAAAATGTGAAGAATAACCCTATAGTTGGGGTTATGGTTAGAGCTCTACAAATCAGCTCAAAAGCTCTTATAAATCCCCAACTATTTGGGCGAAGTTGAGAGAGGGCTACGTTCCTTGTTCGTAGTATGTCGGTTTCAAAGCCGGTGAAAGGGAATTGCATATTTAACTCTTCTACGACCCCGACATAGAAGTAAAACCACTCAGTAGGTTTAATCCCTTGGGTCGGGACATACAAACATTTTCCCCTGTCTCACAGGGTTCCAGGATTACATCACTTTCATTCCCCATGGAGGAAACATTCCAAAGAGACCGGAGGGTTGCAATTTCCAAGTCTTTAACCATGCTTTGTTTGAAGCCTAGGGCTTTTCCTTTAAGCAGGCTGTTGGTTTCCAGTAGAAGCTCCACGGAACCTGAAGAGTCAGGGTCAAAATCACTATCATAGGTTAGAACTTCATAATCAATCTTGTTCATAACACTCTCTAGTTCCTCTACCCCTAGAGCATCCTTCATCTCTTGCATGCATTCCTCCCACCAGACTCTACGCTCATCGTTACTTAAGTGTTTCCTATGACCTAAATCGTCACATTCTCTAATGATCACCATCCTACGAGTAAAAATAAAGTAGAAGAAAATGGGGAATAAATAGTGAATACCTGAATGTACGATTGAAGGACTTGAGAGGTTTCAGATTGAGTAGGCAGCGGTGAAGTTTGTGGAGAAGAGTGAATAAGGAAATAGGGTTTGAAAAAGGAAGGGAATGTTATAAAAGGGAAGAAGGAAGAGGTAGTGTGTTGAAATTAAAAGCCCATTAAATGTTAATTATTGCACCTATATAGGTGACTATTCAGTGGAACTAGGGAGTGTAATACACACGCCTACAGGTCGCCTAAACTGACGTATATCTCGGATAAAATCCATGATTCTTATTTTTATCGACCACAAGACTTCAAGGCATGAAGTCGTATGCTCGGGGGGCTTATGATCATACATAAAATCTTAGTCGAGCTATAGAGTCGGAAGGAGCAAGGAGGAAACCGAGAATGGTACTCGACTGGAGAGTATGAAGGTCGGAGTATGGACTGGGCATACATCCCGGCCATACGAGCCATGATCTAGCTCGGTTAATAAAGCGAGCGTTACGGTCAAGCCGGAAGAAACTTCCACTTTAATCCTGGCGGCGCGCGTTACACATTGAGGTCATCATTGCTAAACGGCGGACGTTACGCATCTTTAAGTTGATTCAGTTATGGAATTGTGAGGATAAGTCGTTATTGGCACTAAACGTGGAAGTCACGTAACTTATGTATATATAGGGCTCCCGCCAGCGGGATAAGCAAGATATTCATAAGCTTGGAGTTCAAGATACTTAGCTTGAGCCTCCAAATTCCTAAATACAGATATATATAAGTTTTTCCTGCAAGAACAAACATCATATGTCATTTGCAAAATTAAACTACATGCCACATTTCAAAAGATTCCACTTTAACAAAACACAACAATTATACCATAACATTTTAACTTTTACATTTCACTAACAAGTACAAATTATAGGTTATGGCAAACACTAACAAAACACAACAATTATACCATAACCCTTCAAATTTTACATTTCACTAACAAGTACAAATTAATCATAAACGAAAAATAAGGCAAATTGTCTTCATCTTTCCACAAAAGCCATCTGACTTCAATTGTATCTGCAATTCCACATTCTTCTTCATTATAGATTCATACAACTTCTTTAATGTTTCAACAGATTGCATCTCCCTCATCTTGGTCGAATCATTTATCCCTTCTTCATATGAAGTCTCGATTACGTCGTGTCATGGTCCTATATCATCATCTCATTAAAAAAGATTGCATGTTTCCTCATTTTGCCAAAATGGACATCTCTAGAAGAGTCTCCCTCGATTACGTCCGTTCCTGCAGCGATACAAAATCATACTAACATTGCAACCACACATTCTCCATTGACAATTGATCACACTTGTTGACTGAAATGATATTGATTTGCTTCTAATTGAAGAAGATGACATACCTTGTGTTACTATTGAGCAGGATGAAGAATGATGAATAAGAAGAACATCGACGAAGAAGAATTTATGAAGAAGGATTTAGCCGTAGATAAGAAATGAGGAAATGAATTTAGGATTCTGGATTTTCACTTAAATATAAAACAAATAACATTATAATAAGCATGATCTTACGTGTCACAGAAATAAAACACAGTTGGCAAGCCACAACAACTTCCGTTAGTGGAAACTAACATGAGGAATCGTTGAAGGGAACGGTAAATTTTACAGACACCATAATTCAAAGGAAAATTTTATAAACTAAAATTGCAAGGTCACATATTTATAGGGACCCAGCATGTTTAACCCAAAATATTATGAATGGAGAAAATGGTGAAAAAGGAGGTGTTAACAAGAAAACCTTTATAGCTCCGTATGTCTACTTAGGCCCAAAGCCCAATAAACAAACTTCCTCACTCGTCTCTCAGTCTCAAAACAAAGAATTTTTCTTTCCAAAACTTGTTCACCAAAATGCCTACCGCCGCAACCTTCGACCTAGGAGCCGTTCCATTCAACCCCGACGGGTGGGGCCCACTCGAATCCACCGCCGACGACTCCAACGTCCCCTTTGCTCCCTTCTCCCGTTCCGACAAGCTCGGCCGAATCGCCGACTGGACTCGCAACTTCAACAACCAGACCCGATCCAAAAACCCCGCCGACTCCGCCTTCGATTTCACCTCCGACGCTTCATTCCCATCCTTCGCCGACGACGACTCGTCTTTCCGATTAGTCGACGGTAAGCCTCCGCCGCGTCCCAAATTCGGCCCCAAATGGCGCTTCCAACGCCAGCTTCAACTTCCTCAGCGCCGCGACGAGGAGGTGGAGGCTAAGAAACGTGAAGCGGAGAAAGAAAGAGCTCGTCGCGATCGGCATTACCAGAATCGGTCAAACCCTAGCAACCATCGCCGGGAGCTTTTCAAATCTTCGGTTGATATTCAGCCGGAATGGAATATGCACGACCAGATCCCTTTCTCCACTTTCACGAAACTCTCATTCACTGTCTCCGAGCCGGAGGATCTTCTCCTCTGCGGCGCGGTCGAGAGTTACGATAGGTCTCATGATCGAATTGCTCCCAAAAATGAACGTAGGCTCGAGAGGTTCAAGAATCGGAACTTCTTCAAAGTTACCACCACTGATGACCCTGTTATCCGGAGGCTTGCGAATGAAGATAAAGCCACAGTTTTTGCTACTGATGCTATTTTATCGACGCTGATGTGCGCTCCTAGGTCTGTTTACTCTTGGGATATTGTTGTTCAGCGAGTTGGGAATAAGCTTTTCTTTGATAAGCGCGATGGGTCGCAGTTGGATTTGCTTTCTGTTCATGAGACCTCTCAGGAGCCATTGCCTGAGGCGAAAGATGATATTAACTCGGCTCATTCGCTTAGTGTTGAGGCTTCTTATATCAATCAGAATTTCTCGCAGCAGGTTTTGATTAGGGATGGGAAAAAGGTTACTTTTGATGAGCCGAATCCCTTTGCTAATGAAGGTGAAGAGGTTGCTTCGGTTGGGTATAGGTATAGAAGGTGGAAGCTTGATAATGATATGTATCTTGTTGCTAGGTGTGAGGTGCATAGTGTTGTTGATGTCAATAACCAGAGGTCTTTCCTTACTTTGAATGCTTTGAATGAGTTTGATCCGAAGTATTCTGGTGTTGATTGGAGGCAGAAGTTGGAGACACAAAGAGGTGCTGTTTTGGCTACTGAGCTCAAGAACAATGCTAACAAGTTGGCTAAGTGGACTGCGCAGGCTCTTTTGGCGAGTGCTGATATGATGAAGTTGGGATATGTTTCTCGGATTCATCCCCGTGATCATTTTAACCATGTGATCTTGGCTGTTGTTGGATATAAACCAAAGGATTTTGCTTCACAGATTAATTTGAATCCAACCAATATGTGGGGGATTGTGAAGTCTATTGTGGACTTGTGCATGAAATTGAATGAGGGGAAATATGTTCTTGTGAAGGACCCATCTAAGCCCCAGGTTAGGATTTATGAGGTTCCAGCTGATGCATTTGAGAATGACTATGTGGAGGAGCCAATACCTGAAGAGGAGCAAGTCCAACCAAATGCAGATGGTGCTGAGGATGCTGATGGTGTAGAGGCAGCTGCGGCTAGTACCAATGATGGGGAAGATAAGAAGGTTGAAGATCAAGCTTAAAAGGTAATTGCTTCAAGTGATACATGTTTGCACAACTTTTGTTTGACTTGAGTTATGAAAATGTTCACGGGGTGCTCAATGTTGTGTTTCATTCATAGTGATAAGATTTTTTCCTCTTTTTAAATATGTATTTTGTCATTCTTATTTTTCGAGGTCTGTCATAGACTTACATGATGATGGGGTGCTCAATGTTGATGCCTTCCTTTATATGATGATGGGTTTGTCAAAATTTTATACCCTGGTGGATGTGATCCTTGATATTTGCTAGAAATTGAAAACAAATGTGGCTTAATTGGCTTCAGTTGTGGTTATGGACTGGAGGCTCCTAAAACTGTTAATTTGCTGGCACATTCAAGGTTCACGGATGCAATTTAAAACCTTGGGGTTCATTAAAATTTTATTGCACATGCCGGTTTCAGTTCTGAAACTGTTTGTTTAAAATTCTAGTCCATATTCCAAAACTTTAATGGTTTATGATTTTATTAAATTAGTTGCTCGTGCCCCCTATTCAACCAAAACTCGCGTGCCAAGTGCATACATTATTATATCCAAATATTCTTGGTTGATTTTATGTTGGTGTTCCTACTTATTATCTACTTGTATTCAATATATAAAAAAGTTGGTTGATTTTAAGAATGGAGAGCTACATTGAGGATTGGGTAGTTGTCTACTTGTATTTCAAGATATAATCCTAAGAATTTCTCAAGTAGTTAAGAAGGCTACACTTGTTTCTTGATTTTAAGATCTTAAATAGTAGTCCAGTTTTTTCTGAAATGATGTTCTGCAGGAAGTGCTTCTCTGGGAAATAATGATACATGTGCATCAGCACTGCTGCACACGTTTGCATGAATATCTACAGTACAAATTATGGATCGGTCAACTAATTTTATTTTCCCTGAAAACTTGAATAACTACACTATGCTCATGAAGATACATATGCTTGAAAATACATATGTTGGTATGCTAGGCATGCAATAATTCTTAATTTCATTGCCTTGGCTCTATTTTGGCTGATGTATCTCATGATTGCTACTCTCGTTTTGCTTGCCATTTATTTTGATCAAGATTTCTATGGCCATCATTATTTGGATTTAAACTTTGAGTTTCTTTGGAGTTTCAGCCATTGTGCTTTGCTCTATAGAAAAATTTAATATATTTAATCTAGGTGGATAAGGGAAGAGCTCAACCAGAGTTGTCGATAGGGGTGAATAGCGGCTCTATCCTGGGCGAGTGGTGCGGCACGGAGGCCGGCCACGACCAGAAAAGCCCTAGTGGCTCAGTTCAGTGTCACGAGCACTATTGGCCTGGAGTGGTTTTTGACTCGCTTTCTCCTCCGAAAAGCCAATATTATCCTTTAAATTGAAACCCTTTTAAGGGTAATAGTGTTTTACCCTTTCATGGTGCTTAAACTTTTATTTGAGTTTTAATGTCTAGTTACTTTAAGGTTTAGAGGCCTAGCTTGTTTGTTTCCTTGAAGTTTTTTGGCATATTTTTGGTCTCAGAAGGAGATTAAGTATGTTAAGCTCAAGATTGCGACTTTACTTCTAGTTATGATGACTTCTTGAATTTTGATTTATTTAATTTTTCAGCAACTGTGTTTATTAGTATTACTTATATCAAATAGATCAGAAATCAATGCATACATTTAAATGATGTTTGATATACCCAAGCAATAATTTGAAGCTGTTTTGCTAATATATCGTATCATGTACTGATAAATAACATGTGAAATTTTTTGGGTGGACGCAGGTCACTTGTTTATGGGATTGAGGACTATTCACTTGGTAGCGGAACTACTCTTGGAATCCATTTTACTTTGCTTTTCTTTGTAGAACAATTTTGCGATTCAACTTTTTTTTGAAAGCATACCGACTTTTGAGTCCCAAAATTTTGAGTTTTGTGATGTAATAACATCAGTTTTTCTAGTTTTCGTCAACCATGATACCACATGTTTATGCTCTATAAATCAGAGCATATTTAGGTGGAATCAGTACGTTTAAAAATTATGTAACGGCTGGGAGCTGATCATCTTAGTACACTGTGCTTAAGTTTGTTAGCTAAATCGTTGAATATATTATTAATACTATCAGGTAGTTTACCTATTTTTGTGTTGCATCAGAGTAGCTTGAATCTTTGTTGTTGTTACAAGTGATAAAACGCAGCGAAGAAGAGCAAGGAAAAAGAAAAACAGGCAAAAGCTAACTTATTTACTAAAATAAGTTATTCCATGTAGGGTCATTCAAATTCTGAAAAAAGCTAAAGGTGATTTCCTTTTCAATTTCATCTTAGCAAGATAATTAGAGAAGATATTTCCTTTTGAAAACAAAGTAATAAACATGAGAATGTTCTTTCTCTCCACTTCTTTTGGAAATAATATCGCAGGTAAAAAACTCACTTATCTTTGTTTCTCCTCTCTCTCTCTTAGCTCTGGCAATACATATCTCTGGTTTCTTCTTATTCACACTTTCTTTTCTGTCTCAGAATTATTTTCGTTTCATTTTTACTTCTTTTTTTACTTTTTTTCTTCTTCCTTGCTGTTTTTTCATTATTTTTATAAGAGGATCTATCGTAAGAGGATGATGTATAGTTCATTTACCCCTCGTTACTATTGGAAATTCAATATGAATTTTTATCAATCTTGATGAACAAGATTGATGTTATCACACAATGAAAAATAAAAGAAAGAAAGAACAAAAAATTTCTGTAGAGTTTTTCTCTGTTCACAAATTGTGAAAAACTTCTTATTCACTTTATAACAACAAAATTTCATGACTAATTTGATTATAAAAATACACTTTGCAACAACAAAATTCTGAGAATAACTTGATTATAAAAATAGGGACCAAGTTATTCACATAATTTTAGGTTAATATTCTATAAATAGAGGTTTAGGTTAACTTGCTCCCTAACCTCTATTTATAGATTTAGGTTAGCTTGCTCCCTACCCTCTATTTATAGATTTGTGTTAATTTGCTCCTTAAGTCAAAATTTCAAAATTATAAAAGTTCAAAATACCTATTTTTAAATTAAATCAAATCTATTTATTTTAGACCTAAATCAAATCTATCTATTTTAGATCTAAATTAAATGTGTGTAACAAATTGCTTCTACACTTCAACACTTCCTTGTTTTCTATCGAGCAAGCTGCTTCGACGCAAAAAGTTACACTTACAACACACCACCTAATTCATTGTTTCTAAGCTATCTATATTCATCTTAGCACTTAGTCTTTTGAATACTTTGACTTGCACACCCTTCATCATGTTGCAATCTGATTCTCAGTTCTGTAGTGTTTCAATTTCATGTTCCTATCTGCTACCTGCTCTCGAAGATAGTGAAATCTCATTTCAAGGTGCTTGCTTCAACCATGTGCTATTAGGTTCTTCGTCAGGTTGATAGCTGACATGTTGTCGATCTTCATGGTAATTGCTCCATGATCTTTACTTGTGATTTCTTCGAACAAGTTCACCATCCATGTTATTTGACATGCACAAAGAGAAGCATCTATATATTCTGCTTTGCATAATGATAATGTCATTACTGGTTCCTTTCTTGAACTCCAAGCAACTGGTGCACCACCTAACATAAACACATATCATGTCGTGAATTTTCGATCCTCAACATCACTACACCAACTCAAATTTGTGTACCCCACTAACTTGCATTCTTTTCCTTTATCAGCTGCTGAAAATAAAATGTCATAGTCAAGAGTTTCTTTCAGATACCTCAATATCCTCTTCGTTGCTGTTAGGTGTGATACCTTTGGCTTCTGCACGAACTTACTTACCATACCCATACTGTATGCTAAGTCAGGCCTTGTGTGACAAAGGTATCTTAAGGATACAATAAGTCTTTTGTATTGGGTTGGGTCAACATCATCTTCTGATTCTTTCGACAGTTGCAGTCTTGGTTCTGCAGGTGACGAAGTCGAGTTGCATTCTTTCATCTCAAATATTATGAGAATTTCGCTTGCATGTCTTCTTTGATGCATCATCAAACATCTACTAGTCTTGTAAAATTCGATGCCAAAGAAATATGAAATGTCACCCAAATCCGACATTTTGAATTCCTTGTTGAGATCACCTTTGAAGTCTTCAATCTCTTTCTTACAACTACCTGTTATTAACAAGTCATCGACATAGAGACATAATATATGCAATTCACTATTACTTCTTCTTACATATACTCCATCTTTAGTTGTGCATTTCATTATCCTTACCTCCATGATCCTTGGGCATATTTTTCGTGTATGACCCTCCTTCTTACAGTGATAACATTGAATACCAGATGCTTCGCCATTATAAGAATTTGTCTAATTTTTATCTTTCTTCTTGTCAAACTTACCATACTTTCGCAAGAATTTTTCTTTAACGTCCAAACCTTCACCAACCATTGAAGGTTTATGCTCCTTTCATCCGTTCAAGTCCTTCGAATACAGGGCTGATTGAACTTCTTCAAATGTTAGGGACTCTCTTCCATACAAGAGAATTTCTTTGAAGTGAGCATTTTTCCTGGGAAAAGCGCACAACAACAATAACGCTTGATCTACATCATCGATCTTCACATCAATATTTTCAAGATCAAGAATCAGCTTGTTGAATATATTCAACTACTAAGCTAACACTTTGTCTTCCATCATCTTGAATGAATACAAAGATTGCTTTAGGTAGAGTCAATTTACTAGCGATTTGGTCATGTACAAACTTCCAAGTTTCACCCATAACACTCCCGCTGTCGTCTACTTTGATACTTGTTGAAGAAATTTATTACCACGGCTCAATAAAATTTCAATGTGGGTTTTCTCTATCATCGTCGTCTTCTCAGCTCCCGTTAACATAACGTTCATGGTTGCTTCTCCCTTCAACACTTCCAAATAACCCTATTGAGCTAGTAGGGCTTTCATCTTTAAGGGTCATACACCGAAATCATTTACTCTGGTGAACTTTTAAATCTCATACTTTGTTGAGGGCATCCTCTCCATGCTCACCGCATCAGTTTGTTGTGAAACACAATAGCTTTTAACAACATATAAAGTTGTTTCTTTATGATCAAGAAATAATTATGATAGAAAAGAATGAAGAACAACAAGGATTGGTTATAAATACTATTATTTACTTTCTTTTTAAACAAGATTACAAGTGCACAAGAATAACAAATAACTCTCACCCTAAATTAGGATTTGCAGTATGTAATGATGAGAGACTAGTATGCTATTTATAATAAACCTAACATACTAAATTAATGGGATTTTAAAAAAATCTATTACAAGCTAACTTAGGGTACAAGCTAATTGAAACAATTGGACATAACAAACATGCCAAATTCAACATGCTAACAAGCCTAACATTGTCGACATCTACACACTAGAACACATTTCGACTAGAGCATGTAAGTCTTCGACAACAACATGTGAGCAATCTTTGACGACATGCTAAACTCTGTCAAACTGTGAAAACCAAAAAACTACTTTCTATCCAATAGAATTCGATCCAATATGTTTACGATCTTAGTTTTTCACTTTCCCCTAAGTTTAAAAAGTTACAATTTTTCCTTAGGAGAACTAATTAATATTTATTTTCATCTACATGCACCATAGTTCTATATTTTTGTTATTTTGTTAATATCAATGAGTCAAGCAACTAAATTTATGCACATAAGCATCCATTTGTTTTCTTCGCCTTTTATTGGGGCTGCGTACAAAATAGAATTAGGGTTGAGCGAAACAATTATATTTTGTACAAAACAGAATTAGGGTTGAGCTACAAACAATTATATTTTGTACAAGATGAGATTCAATCATAATTGAATAAGGTTTCCCACATGCTATTGAGATATTTAATGGGATGCTTTCATTACTTTAACGCTTTATAAATATTTTCTAGTTTGTTTCGTTATTGATTAAATATATAAGATAATGGAACTTTCTGCCTTTTTTCATGCTCACATATGTGGTCCTTGTTGTGTGTATTTATTTATTTATATGATAATCTTTAACACAAGACTTTAGTAAAATAAAAATTCAATTGCCATTGTTGACTTTTTCCTTTAACATGAACGCTCTAAAATGATCGTGTGGATCTATGTGCTAGAAATTATAATAATTGCAACAATTTTGTTTAGCTATTTGGTTTTGATAATGAAAATACTATCGGGTGAAGTCGTCATCTGATGTGAATATCAAGTTCTTTTCTTGGAGATTAACTTTTCAAATCCTATCTATGAAGGACAACACCTAATGTCAAGCGAAGTTCGATGGAGTCAATGAATATTTTTTTATCAAGAAATCTCTCTGATGTTTTTACCTATCATGAAGAGTTATTAAGCCTTGTCATATAGAAGAAGTCAAGTCTTAGATGAAGTGTTGAATCAATAATGAATGAAGGAAGGGACCTTCAATATTTAGAGTTATGAAAAAGAGAAAGTGTGAAAGTTTCCATTGTCCATGCTGAGTGGTTTGTGTCTGTTAAGCTATAAGACTAGCTCTTGAATTAAAGATAAATCACACGCATGCATACACTTTGAAATGATAGAAATGCCTCTATGATTTTATTAAAACTACAAAAAAAACCTTTTTGTGCCTAGATAATGGATTAGAGGTTCATTTTAATCAATAAAAAGGATTTTTTTTACATGACATCATCAGTTATCACAATAGGGTTAATCAATTATCATTTTTATATCCCTAATAATCGATTAGAGAAAGCCATGATCGATCTCTGATGGTGCCATTTAAAAACCTTTGTTATTTTAATTGCATAATGAATTATGTGATATGCACAATCGATTATGAGAATTAAAAAGCTCATGGGTTCTTTTTATTTTTGAGCCATGTTATGTCCTATAAATAGAGGGTTTATGTATCATTTTATTCATACCAAAAAATGTATTTTGAATATTGTTTCTCCCTCTCCATTCTCTTCTGTCATTAACTCTTCTTCACTTAGCCTTAGTGCTTTGAGAGTGAAATTTCTTTATGAGATATTTGGTTCTAGTGAGGGGAAAATTTTGTAATATCTCTTATGAGATTTGTTTGGTTCTGAATTAAACTAAGATAAAAGCTTATGTTTGGTTTGAGAGGGTTTTCTTCAAAACCACTCTTTGGTTCACGAGTCTGGTTCAAGAGAATATCACTTAAAATCTCCACTTAGTTTTTGAGTTGCGTATGGTGTAAACGCTCTCATCTGATTCAAGATTAGCCTTGTACAAAATATTGCATTTGGTTTGGAGGATAACATTTGTAATACTCAAGTTTGTTTGTAAAGAGGCTCTTGGGTAGAAATTGAAAAATGATCACATCATTGTGGTTGCAGTACACCACTTACGGCCAATATTAATAGACAATAATTATTGTTAAGAAATTAATCATCTTCGTCATTAAGACCTTCACCACTTAAAGATCTACTGAGAAGTGTTTACCCTCAATTGATGGTTATATATTTTGACATCTTTGTTAAGTCGGACTAACCATACTAATCGTATCAACCATCATTAAGGGACAATACAATTTCTCACACACCTTTCGTCTCTGAATCAATGACAACAGACGTTATGCAAGGTACACATTTTATTATTGGTTATTATTATTATAATATTTATTATTATGCGCCAACATGGCCATTTATGCATATTTTATCAGACATTTTCTATTTTGGTTAAGGGTCGCTAAATGGGTCTGGTTCGTCACACATCCTTATTTTGCCTGCAATATTTTTTAGAACAAACCAAGATTTTAGTTGTACATCATTATTTTTGTTGTTGCAAGTTTGGGCAAGTGTGCATAATAAAATGAACATAAATTTTTGCCACTATTAAATTTTAAGGGTGTATGGGCCATCAAACCCGCCCTAGAACAAACCATTTTTATTGGTCTATATTATCTATTATATTTGTCTCGCGCCGTCCCATTTTTATACTTTTATAGGATGGAGATACCCATTTGACAACCTTAATTTTGGTCCATTTATGTATATTTTATCATGAATATCATGTCTTTCTTTTTATATGAATTTATCAAGAAAAAAAATTAAATTTTAAATAAATTTTACTTAAAAACTGCTAGTACTCATCTCAAACTTAAGGTAGGAAAGAAATTAAAATATATGATAGAATGCATAGAAAATAAAACAAATTCAATAAACTAATAATATATTATTATAGAAAAAAATTACAACAAAATAATAAATCAAATAAGGCAGCATACAAACAACAAATAAAACCAAGACGGAAAAAATCACAAAGAAAAATATTAGCAATATAGCCAGCAGAATTGCCGTCAAATGAAAAATAAAACTGTTCCTGCCCGGGATCGAACCGGAGACCTTTAGCGTGTAAAGCTAACGTGATAACCACTACACCACAGAAACCTGGATGTTTATTATTAATCGATGTATAATCAAGTTTATCAGGTGAAACCTGAAGAAGTAATGTCAAGGATCCTTGTAGAGGAGTTACGAGCAGTAAGAAACGAAAACTCGACTGTGCGTGCAAAAGCAGCAATCTATAAAGCTTCAGTTATTGCAAGCAAAGCGTTTCTTGTGGGGAATTCAAACCATTATAGGTAATATTTCTCCATCTTGTAGTATTTGTTGCCAGGGCCTTCTTCCCAATTAGCAACATATTAAATAATTTAGTGCCTCTAAGATACAAACTACTGTATATAACTTGGGAAGAAGGGGAAGTTAATTTTATATAATCAAGCATATATGTCTCTATCTGTAATCACAATTGTATATGGTCCTAGTAATGTGAATGTATCACAATGTATACTTACTGTGATACCAAATACCTAGAACGTATCAAAATTGAAATTTGTTTGTTGTCAAAAATAAGATCATGTCTATCAAATATAGATTCTAACACCTATGCTAATTAGAGCCAATTTACAATAAGTTATTGGTTGCTATATAAAGATGCATTATCTATTAAAAAGTCCTACTCTCATTGTAAGGTTAGTGATAAGAGTTCTTAATGAGAGAAATAGATTCTACAAATTATTGTTGAAATATAGTAATGTGAAGTAATTGGTATGACAGTAATTTACTTTGGAATTTATGGCTACAAATTGTTGTCATATTCTAATTCTGTATACACTAATTAGTTTTTTTAAAACCAATTCAAATGTTATATAGTTAATCACAATATTATCAATTTTTAATCATAGTTTCTTGGAATTCTCAGAATCAACAAGAGTTGTGGGACTTTAGTGGTAGGGTAGAGCTATAAACTGATTAAGGAAAAAAAAAATTTCATCTAATAAAATTCTTCTCCACATGTGGTGAAAACTCAAAAATGCCCTAAGTTTCGTAAGTGCATTTATGAATTTACTTCGGAGATGGACTTCGCAAGTGCACTTGCGAATTAACTCACAATTTATTAAAAATAGGTGAATTCGCAAGTGCATGGTAAATTCGTAAGTGCACTTGCAAATTCACTTGATTCTGGGTAATTCGTAAGTGCACTTACGATGTATGTGTCTTGTTTTAACAATAGACACAGAATAACCCCCAACCCATTTTATTTCAAATCACCCAATTTTCAAATTTTCACATCCAAAATCTAACATTTTTACTACTACAAATTCACTCCATTCAAGTTCATCTTGGCATTTCAATTCATTCCAACTCATTTGAAGTCCTTCAAAATCATTTCCAAACTCAAATTTCTGTAAGTTTTCTTCAAAATTTTTTAATTCAAAATGTAAACTTTTATAAGATTATTAGGTTAGGTTGTATAAATTAAATTGTATATGATGTTAGAATAGGTAAATATAGTTTTATTGGAGAAAAAAATGGAATTTTGGGTGTTTAGGGAATGATTTTTCTGGTTTTGGAAATATCTGGACGAAGGGGGTTTCACAAGTGCATCTGCGAAGTGATCCTGGAGGGACTTCGTAAGTGCACTTGCGAATTCACCCAGAATAGGTGAATTCGTAAGTGCACTTACGAATTTTTGTCTGACTTGTTTTAAATTAGAACCCTAAGTATTATAATGGTTTATTTAAGGAAAATGGCAGAGAACCAGGATCAGATGGCACATTTGAGACAAGGAAGACCAAGCCAGACTACCTCGGCTCATCGAGAGCGACAACAACAATAGGTTAACCAGCCTCGTGGACGGGGTCAGGTACAAAAGGAGCAACTAGAAATACCTTATTCTTCTTCAGTGTCACGGAGGAGTCATCCGCATGAGGCGTCTACCTCTGGTGTACATGAGGAGGTACCTGATGAGCAGGTACCAGAGGTAGAGGTATCAGAGGAGGCCAAGGATGTTGAGGCGGAGGACGCTGAAAATGTTGAGGTACCGGACAACGATGATGAGGAACCTGCGGAGGCGGAGCAAGACTATCTAGGAGGGCCATATGACACATCCCTCCTATATTATTATCAGGATCATGCTACTCGTTATGTCTGGGATGGACATATATTTTTTTGGTTCCACTTTTTCATATTATAATTTTTATTCAAAATATGGTTCCTCTTTAGTTATTTTTGTTGAATTCTTTTGTTTCAGGAAAGGAAGGCTTTAAAGCATGTTAACCACTCCCGCGAGATTTTTTTATCTTTTTATTCCAAAGGCTCAGTGGTTCCCTAATGCTATCGTCGGATCCAGTCTTTCCAAATTATGCGGTACGGGTTATAATACCATAAGCACCGACATGCAGGGTGCTTTTGCTGAGAGGTGGCATAAGGAGACGTCATATTTTCACTTTCCAGTTGGGGAGTTGACCATCACTCTTGATGATGTAGCATGTTTGCTCCAACTACCTATCAGAAGTAGGTTACTTAACCATATCAAGATATCCAAAGCTGAGGCGATTCTCCTACCTAAAGGAGATATATGAGGAGCACCTCGTTGCAGCAGCAGTTGCAAAAAGAACTGCACGTGCAGCTGGGGAGCCTGTGGACGAGGATGTTTTTGTTCAATTTCACCGTGGTTGTGTTGTCCGGTGTTTTTTTATGTACTTGGTAGGCACACCCGTCTTTGTGGACACGAGTGACCACTACACCGATGTTTCCTACCTGAGGTATTTTATGAACCTGACTACAATTCGTAAGTGGAACTAAGGTGCCACTGTTTTGACCTACCTCTACTAGAAGCTGAATGAAGCTTCCAGATGGAGGGCGAGGGAGCTCACTAGCTCGTGCATACTTCTCACTGTACCTTTTTATTTTAACTATTAATTTTAATTAGTATTAATTTATTTGTACTTACACATTATGTTTTTGTTGATGCAGAGCTGGATACTATCATACTTTCACCGCATTCATGGTTACACAAAAGACCCCGACTATGAGGCCATCGTGCCAAGGACTGCCAAGTATATTCTCAACAGAGGCAACCAAAATGTGCTTCCTTACCGGGAGTTTCTTGATCGTACTGCTCATGACGACATTAACTAGTCGCCGTTTGGGGACTACAGAGAGGTTGTGGCATTCGATCTCATCTCATACTTTGGGTGGCTAGCTCATGGGTCAAATATGATGGTTAGGATCTGCTCGAGCGGTGTATCTGCCAGTTTGGCTATGTGTAGATGATACCTAGATCTCCTTTTCAGGCTGCTCCCGATACCATGACACGACATGATCTCAATGACGTCTTCTAGGATTGGGAGAATCATATGGTGCCAGAGGAGTATCAAATGATACAGGCATCTCAGATGTGGCATTATGTAGATGGTTACGTGACATGGTTCTTTAACGTGTCACACCCTTTCATGACACTAGATGATCTTGGACGTCCATCGAGGCCAGCACATGAGAAGATCTTGGAGAACGAGCAAGCATAGGATGATCATACGATTGATCTAGCGCCCATCTGTCAGCGTATCCGCCAACTTGGATAGGAGGCGTTGGATACAAGGATTATTGATGCGGCCGGTCCCCAGGCGGTTGTCGTGATAGAGAGGATCGTCGCTGAGGCAGACAGTGCAGTAGAGTACCGCAGGCAGAGGAGGGCCGAGGATTAGGATTAGGCATACATAATAGTCTTATGTTTTGCTCTTTGATTTTATAATAATTTGATCGTACTTACTTTCTGAACAATTTATGTAATTTGATATTTATGACTATTTTTCCCCATCAGATCGTAATACATTTGTTGGTTTGTGAAAATAGAATGCGACTTATTTGAATTTCTGAAAACAAAAATATAATACGATTTATATGTGAAAAATTATGCAGTTTTTAACATCTTTTAACACATTCAGAGGAAGTTTCGTAAGTGCACTTACGAATTCACCTTTCAGGGTATTTCGTAAATGCACTTACGAAGTAACCTTATTTTTTTCAAATTCAATGTTTAAAATAATAAAATATACAAAATAAGATGAATTCATAAGTGCACTTACGAAATACTCTGAAAGGTGATTTCGTAAACGCACTTACGAAGAATATTTTTTATTTTTAAAAGGTGTGGGAGAAAATCATTGGGCGAAAAAAGAAATTTCCACTGATTAAATATGTTCAGTATAAAATATATGCGTCATATGTAACTAATAGACTAAAGATACGTCTGATATGAAAGATTCAATAACACATCCAATTGATGCCTACGTCATATGTAACTAATAGACTAAAGATACGTCTGATATGAAAGATTCAATAACACATCCAATTGATGCCTAGGTGCAATAGTTTTTGTACTTCCATGAAAAGTTAGATATGTACATGTTTTAATTCTTAGTTTTGCAATTCCTTGAATAGTTAGATAGATACAATGATTACAAATCTAATTGTGAATTGTGATTGTTTAGAATCTTGATTATGATAGTCTTATTTTGTATCATTTCATTTTCCATAGGTTGAAATTCAAGTGACAAAACTGTATTATGTGAGTAAAGTCGTTCCAAATCTTTTTATTAATCTCGAGGAATCTGCTCAAAGTGATGTTAAAATAAAGATTACATCTTCTATATATGTAGGTTCTCGTTTTCAATTGTAACTTTTCATAAGTTTGATGTGTTACTAGGGCCTTTTTGGTTAAATGTAATAGCATATTATAATGAAACCATCACAACCAGCAATGAAAAAAGAACTCAAATTTCACGACAGTTTATGTCACAACTTGCAATTTACGTCAATTGCCTACACATCGCAATTTACAACGACAGTTGGTGTAGCAGTTTTGGAAACCACCGCGAAACAACCTAAGGACACCGTTTCTGCTATGGTACAATATTTGTTATAGATTGAAAATTGCGATTAAAATAATCGTCTGCCAAAACAACCGCCGCAATCTATCAATTTTTTTACCCAATCCATTGTCATCCTTATTCATGGAATTTTATAGATTCAACACTAAAAAAATCAGAATTGTAAAGGCTGATTTTCTATATAACCTATTTTGACAGCTTAACCTACAATTTCTCAATTTCCATAATGTTACAAAATTTTCAATCTATCATTTTTTTAATATAAAATATGTAAAAGAGATACAGTGCAAAAATTTATTACCACTTCATCATAATTTTATTGAAAAATCGTAAGAACTACGTCTAACAAATTATATCTAATTTTTCTCCTTTATATTATTATATTAAACTATATAGCTATCAATTTAGAAAAGTATATATCGTTATTAAATTATTATACATTTTAATATAAGTATTTATTAGTTATAGTTCAACAATAAAAGTTTTGAATTTTTTAAATGTTTAACCTTTAAATTAATATGATAATTTATAAATTATCAATTTATTTTTACTATAGTTATATGTACGGTTACTGGGATAATTTAGTATTTTCTATTTGTGTACCTTTTATCTTGATCATTAAGTTAACTTTAGGGTCTATGTGTGTTGGCTGAAGATTTTGATACGTATGGCTCGAAATAGAAATCTTAAGTTCAAAATGAAATGATGTTAGTGTTCGTTGGAACAAAGTGAATGTCACAGTTCAGAATGGGAGAAATGGCTCTTCGAATGGACATACTAAAGCTCGGAGTTTCGAATGGCAGTTATGATGATATATATATATATATATATATATATATATATATATATATATATATATATATATATATATATATATATATATAGGAAGCTCAAGTGGTAACAAGGTTGTCTGTGAAGTGAGTTCAAACGAAGATGGCCAAAGCATTTGAAATTCAAACGCGAGCGAGATAAATGGAAGTTAAAATATATGCGCTGGAAACGGTTCGAAGACACATGGAAGCTAGAGAGAAGCAGTGTTCTGCATGTTCTGAACGTGGCAAGATCTCATAAGTCAGACCGTTATGGTCGAAGTAGTATAAATAGAAGTCTTAGTGTTAGGATTTCGTGTGTCATATCTGTTGTACAAAATTCAGTAAACATTCAAAATACCACATGGCTAGGGAAACGAATGCTCGAACAATGTACGTATGATAGCACCAAACCTTTATAATTCAGTAAAACTCTTTATCTTCCCAGTTTATCTCTTGATTCCGCATCAATGTCATTTAAAGTTCTTTACATTCAAAGTCATTTAACTCTTTCTTGCATTTAAATGCTTTTCTTCTATTTCAAAATCCTTTACATTTCAGAAACCTTTTACACTAACGTTTTACATTCATGTCTTTTACATTCCATGCTTTTACATTAAAAGTCTTTTACATTTAAAGTCATTTACGTATTTCTGCATTTATATACTTCTTTGTAAATCGAACCTTTACTCATTCAAGTCAGTTTTTATTTCTTTACTTGATCATGTAATTTCTTTAACATTGTAATCGGAATACATCAAACATATATTAAACACTCTAAATATAAGTCTTAACCATGAATACTAGTTTTGTTATTAAATTTATCCAAACGACCAATACCCCATAGGATCAATCTAGTCGATCCTGCAAGTTACCAGAGAAATTGAATAACAGTCATTAAGATTATTCGATAGTTTGGAGGACTAGCGGTTGTTTTACCAGAAATCACTGTAAATAATGTGGCAATTTTATCTTTGTATAGATAGACTAGTGGTATATGTCATTTATAACAACAATCCTTATTTATTTCATACTTTTATAGCCGTCATTCTCTTATTATTCTCTCATTATTCCTATCATCTTTAATTCTTGTGCACCAACAAATTGGTATCTAGAGGTCTGGTTCGAAACATAGGGAAACACGAGTGAAAGGTGAGTGTTGTGTGATTGATTTTGATTCAGGGATTCACGTTGAATCATTGAACAAAATTGTAACTGAATCACATTTTCTGACTCTGTGGGGTTGGAAAACATTGTGTGAGTGAAGATCTGAGTGTACTATACAAGGTTGAAGATAAACGGAAACAGAAATATGAGTACCAAACTTCCAGTTTTTGATGGCAAGAACTGGAACAGATGGATGATTCAGATGCGCGTGTTATTTGGGGCTCGAGATGTTCTTGAGCTTGTTACTGATGGGTATATTCCAATTGCAGCATATGCAACAGAAGAAGAGAGAGAGGCGTAGAGAAACAAGAGGAAGAAAGATCAAAAGGCGTTGTTCTTCATCTATCAGTGTGTGGATGTGAACGTGTTTGAGAAGATTGTAGATTCGACGACGTCAAAGGAGGCGTGGGACACACTGGTCAGATGTTATGGTGGTGACACGTCAGTGAAGAAGGTAAAGCATCAGTCCTTGAGAAAGCAATATGAGAATCTCAACATGAAGAACAATGAGAAGGTTTCAGAGTATATCTCTAGAGTGATTTTGATCACTAATAAGATGAAGGCTTGTGGAGAAAATCTTTCTGAACAGGTAATCATAGAGAAGGTATTGAGGTCACTTACTCCTCAATTTTATTACATTGTTATAGCAATAGAACATTCTAAAGATCTGGAAACCATGAGAATAGAGGAGCTGCAAAGTAGTCTAGAAGCGCATGAGTTGCGTTTGACTGGAAGAACTTCTGAGAGGGAAGTTGAGCAAGCTTTGAAAGCTTCTTTTGTCAAGAAGTACCAGAAGCATTCTTGGTCAGAGGCTAAGAATAGACGTGATGATAGATTCCAAAAGTCAAAAAGTTCTGATGAGAAGAAACATCATAAGGGAAAAGAAAAATCTGACAAGAAGAAAGTTCAATGTTACTGTTGTAAGCAGTTTGGCCATTTTGCTAAAGATTGCTGGTCAAACAAAGGAAGGAAATCAGAAGAAGCAAACATAGCCAAAGGAGATTTAGATGATGAACCTGTGTTATTGATGGCTTATGAGTCTGATGGAAGATGTTTAGCAGATTGGTGGTATATGGACACTAGCTGTTCAAATCACTTGACTGGAAACAAATAATGGCTGATAGATTTTGACTCAAGAAGGAGGACAAAAATTAGATGTGCTGATGATAAGTACCTTAATGCAGAAGGTATGGGAAACGTAAAAGTTAAAGTGAAGAATGGGAAGAATGTTCTGATCAAGGATGTTTGGTATGTTCCTAGAATCAAAAGCAATCTGATGAGTGTGGGTCAGCTCATTGAGAAAGGTTTCTCAGTTTTTATGAAGAACAATCTCTTGAAGTTGTATGATTCCAATCAGAAGTTAATTATGCAATCTGAATAGGGAAGCAATAGAACATTCAAGGTGAATGTAGAAACATCTAAAACAGAGTGTCTTAGTGCAGAAGGCTCTAAAGGAGATAGTAAGTTGTGGCACAAGAGATTAGGGCATCTGAACTATAGAAGCTTAGGGCATCTAAGTTCTAAGAAGCTCGTATATGGCATTCCAAAGATTGAGAAGCCTGAGAAGTCATGTGAGGTACGCATGAAAGGCAGGCAACCCAGATTTCCATTTGTATCAGAAGTAGCCCCAAAAGCAAAACATGTTTTCGGAGTAGTATATTTTGATGTGTGTTGACCATTCTCAGAACCTTCACTTGGAGGAAATAAGTATTTTGTGTCTTTTGTGGATGAGTTCACAGGAATGACGTGGGTAACTCTCATTAAGTTTAAGAATGAGGTGTTTATTGAATTCCAAAAGTTCAAGGTGAAGGCTGAGAATCTAACTGGTCAGAAGTTAAAGATTCTCAGAACGGATGGTGGAGGTGAGTATAACTCTACAGAATTCCAGAAGTTCTGTGATTATAATGGAATTGAGCATGAGGTTACTGCTCCTTATACTCCTCAACACAATGGTCTTGCTGAGTGAAGAAATCAAACTTTGCTTGATATGACGAGAAGTATGCTAAAAATGAAGAAGTTTCCTCATAACTTATGGGGAGAAACTGTTGCTACTGCAGCATATTTGCTCAATAGGTGTCCAACGCAGAAGCTGAAGGAGACGATTCCTTTAGAGAAGTGGACTGGAGAGAAGCAAAGTGTTAGTCGTCTAAAGGTTTTTGGTTCTGTGTGTTACAAACACGTTCCAGAAGCTAGAAGGAAGAAGCTGGATGATAAAAGCAAAGTGATGTTACTGGTGGGGTACCACAATATAGGTGCATACAAACTTTATTGTCCAGAAACTAAAAAAAATTTGAAGTCAGCAGAGACGTTATTGTGAAAGAGTCAGAAGCTTGGGATTGGAGAAAGTCTCAACCCATTTCTGGTGTAGAGATAACTTTTGAAGATGAGTCAGAAGTTGAAAGTTTTGAAGAAGAGTCAGAGTCAGAAAATGATTCTAAAGACTCAGAAGATGAAGATGGTGAATCTGATTTTGATCCAGATTATGATGATGATCCAGAATCTGGTGGTGATCATGCTTCTAGAAGGGAAAACTCTGAAGACGTAGGTTCTGGAGGACAAGCTTCTGAAGATGATCATGTTTTTGAAGGTGGTAATTCTGAAGATAGGGTTTCTGGACAAGGTCTAGAAGCTAATGTTATTCCAAGTTATGGAGAATATTCAGAACAAGTTCAGAGGGCACAAAGAATTAGAACCATACCTAGAATGTTTGAAAATTTTGACATGTTGCAAGACACCGAAGTTGACTCAGAGGGAGAAGTCATTCAGTGTGCCGTGTTAGTAAATTCTGAACCATTGGGTATAGAAAAGCACTCAAGAAGAAAGTTTGGATGAATGTCATGAAAGAGGAACTTGAGGCTATAGAAAGAAACAAAACTTGGAAGTTGACTAAGCTTTCGAAGAAGAAGAAAACCATCAACGTCAGATGGGTTTTCAAGGTGAAGCTTAAACCAGATGGATCAGTTGATAAGCACAAAGCAAGGCTAGTGGCCAAAGGTTTTCTTCAGAAACCTGGACTAGATTACTTTGAGGTATTTGCACCTGTATCTAGACATGAAACAATCAGACTGGTGATTGCTTTAGTTGAAAATAGAAATTGACCTCTAATGCATTTGGATGTGAAGTCAACATTTCTGAACGGTCCATTACAAGAAGAGGTATACGTGTCATAACCTCCTGGCTCCGTGAAAAAAATCAGGAAGGGATGGTGTACAAGTTACATAAAACTCTGTATGGATTGAAGTAAGCACGCAGAGCTTGGAATCAGAAGATTGATTCATTTTTCAAGAAGCAAGGGTTTTAGAAGTGTGAGATGGAATATGGAGTTTACGTGCATCATTCTGGAAGCAATATGATTCTGGTGTGTCTTTATGTTGATGACATATTGATTACAGGGAGCTATCCAGAAGATATAATCAAGTTCAAGAAAGTGCTGATGAATAAATTTGAGATGACTGATTTGGGAAATATGGTATATTTTCTAGGGATGGAGATTATGTACTCGAAGGAGGGTATTATTTTGTATCAGCTGAAGTATGAACTAGAACTTCTGAAGAAATTTAAGCTGGAGAATTGTAAGGTTGTTCTTACACTCTCAGAAACAAATCCTAAATTGGATTATGACTCTAAGGATAAAGATGTGGATGCTACGATCTTCAAACAACTGGTTGGTTCTTTGAGGTATTTGTGTAATACCAGACCTTATATTTCCTCTGCAGTTGGATTGACTAGTAGGTTCATGAGTAAACCTAAGTGGTCATATTATCAAGCTGCTGTCAGAATTCTAAGGTATATTAAGGGAATTAGAGTTGATGAGTTACTCTGACTCTGAGTGGTGTGGAGATAGAGTTGATAGAAGAAGTACTTTCAGATACTTATTCAAGTTTCTGGGAGGTCATATTTCTTAGAGTTCCAAGAAGCAAGTTGTTGTTACTCTATAAACGTGTAAAGTTAAGTATATTGCAGGCGTTGTAGCTGCATGTCAAGTTGTGTGGCTTCTGAACTTATTGGAAAATCTTTGAAGATTAAAGTAAAGAAACCTCTAAAGCTGATGATTGATAACAAGTCTGCAATCAATCTTGCCAGAAATCCTGTGTTGCACGGGAGAAGCAAGGATATTGAGACTAAGTATCATTTCTTGAGAAGGCAAGTCCAGAACGGAACATTAGAAGTTGTGCACTATAGCACCCAGAAGCAGTTGGCAGATGTTCTGACGAAGACAATCAAGACAGACCAATTTCTCCTTTAAGGGATGGAATTGGTATAGTTAGTTTTGTTTAGAAATATAAATTAAGGGATGATATTTAAGGGGTAATTTAGTATTTTCTATTTGTGTACCTTTTATCTTGGTCATGAAGTTTACTTTAGGGCTTATGTGACAACTTTATCTTTGTATAAATAGACTAGTGGTAGATGTCATTTATAACAACAATCCTTATTTCTTTCATACTTTTGTAGCCGTCATTCTCTTATTATTCTCTCATTATTCCTATCATCTTTAATTCTTGCGCACGAACAACATATACTTAGGATTGACAAAACGGGCCAGCCTGTTGGACATACCTATTTCGCCCGCACTTTAATACAGGGCAAGTCAAGAATTTAGGCCATCACCCTCTAATGTGACTAGGGATGGCAAAAAAACCCGTACCCGTGGATACCCGCGGGTAAAACCCGTCACGGATATGGATATGATGGTTTAATGGGTATCCACGGGTAAAATAAATGGATATTTAATTACCCGATTATTTACGGATACAGATATGGATTTGAGGGTACCGTACCCGTGGATATCCATATCCGTTAATAATTAGAAAAAAATATTTAAACGTTAATTTGTTTCATCAAAATTATTATTGTTATTTTCTTAAATACGATATTATTATTACTATTATTATTATTATTATTTGGATAAAAGAAGAAATAAAATGAAAGTGATTTATTTTTATTAATGTTTAGAATTTGTTAACTTTGAAAATATATATTTTTTACTTTAAAAGAAATTAAAAAATAATTATTTAAATGTACATATTTTTAAAATATATTTAAATAATAGTATCCATGGATACCCGTTAATACCATGGATATCTCAAATTTCACGGATACCCATCTAACGGTACGCACTTACGGATATGGGTACGGATATCATATTTATTAAATGGGGCGGGTAGCGGAAGACTACTACCCGTACTTATGGGTACCCGTTGCCATCCCTAAATGTGACGCCGCGCATATTTCTATTTTCTTTACAGGCTTTTGCAGGAACGAGTATAAACATAAAATTTTGCATTTTTAGCCTTAAAAGGTGTATTGCCAGTGAGCTTTCCACGTCCCACACTCACTTTTTGCGTGGCAGACATATGTTTTAGGCCCTCATCCTTAAGTATGGCCGCCCCGTTCTGCCCCATTTTTTTGCAGGGAAGGCCTAAACGGGACAGACATGTTCGTTTGTCACCCCTACTTATACTTATATAGTCGATCATAAGGTATGAATATAGGTATAGAAATTGATGTCTATACGTAGGGACTCATATACAGTGCTTTTAAAAAAATATAAATATGAAGATGTGTATTATAGTACCTTGTCGATATACCTTATCCATTGTCATTCTTAATCATGGAGTTTTATAGATACAACAATAAAAAATCATACTTGTTTAGACTGATTTGCTAGATATCTTGTTTTGACATATCTACCTCTTATACCTCTACCTCTCAGCTTCCATAATGTTACAAATTTTTCAATCTATCATTTTTTATTAAAAAAAGACAAAACTTAGTTACAATTTTTTATGGGTGATTTTTACTATTTTCTAATGAAAATATGATAAATATGTTTGAACATCATTTCAAGAGTGAAAATAGAAATAATTTACATATGTGTAAGAAGAAATTATGCACTTGTCATATTTTCATTAAAAAATTGTAAGAATCATATCTAAAGAATTGTACTTAAGTTGTCCATACAAAATGTAAAAAGAGATACATTGAAAAAAATATATATATTAAGTTGTCCATACAAAATGTAAAAAGAGATACATTGAAAAAAATATATATTTAAAATAAATCAGACAAAATATATGTTACACTTTTCAAAAAAGGTTTCATATTTTTCTCCACAAATTTTTTTTTTTTAAAAAAATTTATAATTGAATTAGTTAAGTTTTTTTTATAAAACTTCCGTATTTTTAAATGTTCAAAACAAATAGGTTACACAATTTTTTCCTTAAATTTAATGTATATTTATTCTTAAAATTAAATAATTTAAAATAAATTAAAAAAGAATTTAAAGGTTATGGGAACTAACAACAAAAATTTCAAAGAAGTTTAAATTTAATCCCTAAAAAATTTAAATTTGAATGAATCTATATATATATATATATATATATATATATATATATATATATATATATATATATATATATATATATATATATATATATATATATATATATATATATATATATATATATATATATATATATATATATATATATATATATATATATATATATATATATATATATATATATATATATATATATATATATATATATATATATATATATATATATATATATATATAAACCCTGATCTCTCTCCACCCATTGCTATATTTATTTAAACCCTAGAAAACTCTTACTACCCTATCATACGAAATTACGAATCAAAACAAGTGATTGTAAACGTATAACCAAGGTAATTTATAGCTTTAATTTATCCTCATGCTATTTTGTTTCTCTTTTGATTTTTCCAAGGTAGTTCAAGAAATCTATATGCATCTCATTAACATATACACATTTTTATAGGATTGCTAATAAAAACATGGAAAATGTGGTGCAACAACCAATTCAACCAGCATGGTACAAGAGGAGCGACGGAGAGAGGTTGGCACATGTAATTGTAGCCTCAGTGTTGTTATGCTTGATCCTGACCATCTTCCCTATACTAAAGAAAACGTCAGATGGCCTCAATTAGGGATGGCGGGTTTAAGCACACCCAGACCCGCACCCGTCTCCCAGACCCACACCCATATCCGTTCGGGGCTAAAATTTGTTCACCCGCCTCCACCTCAATAAGAAACGGGTTTACCCGCCTCCACCCCAATAAGAAACGGGTTTACCCGCACCCGTCCGAATAAAATTTTTATTTTATTTTTAAATTTATATTTTTTTCAATAAAGTTAAAAATAAATAATTAAACTAAATACTTAATTATTTTAAAAGTATTTTTCAAATTTGATAGTTTTATTTAAATTTTAATTTCAAAAAAATAAATAATAATTCTAATAAATATAATATTATAACGTTAAAAGTATAAAAAATATAAATAAGTAATAAAACTATTAAAAACAAATAAAATAAAATAAATTTAGTTGGCGGGTGTGGAGCGGGTATTACCATCACCCGCCCCACACCCGCACCCGTAAATAAAAAACGGGTTTTATCCGCACCCGTCCCCGGTTAAACCGGGTTTTCTCCGTTAATTTCATAGCAGAGGCGGGCGGGCTCCAACGGGACCGAATTTATTTGTCATGCCTAGCCTCAACAATGATATCATGACAGCATTGATCATCGCCATTGTTATATCTTTTCAAGTAGCATTAGGTTTCATTGTGATGGTAGGACACCGTGTTAACAACAGCATCTTCGACGTCATATTGATACTTGTGCTTACAAGTGCATTATCATTTATAGAAGTGATTCCTATGTCGTTGCCAATAGCTACTTTCTTTATTTCGATTGGTTGGGGCTTATTATTTTATATTCTTCTCAGCACTCATGCCAAAGTCATCTTTTATGAAGATATAGTATTTTCAAATGGAATCAAGAAAATGTTAGCACTTATTTGGATCTTATTCCTAGTTTTTATTGTCAAAAGCATTGTACAATAAGCATTCATAGTTTGGTGACTTTTGTTATTTAGTTGACATCAATTAAGTATTACCCACGGTTTCTGCTATGTTTTACCCACGGACCAAAAAAAACATCACTAATTCTTATTTTATTAGTTTTATTACGTAACTCTACTTTTTTATTATTATTATTATTAAATAAACTGTATGATGTTTTACATTTATATATCTCTCTTTTACGTGCTTTTGAGGGCAAAACGCAAAGTTTAAAATAAGCGCTTCTCAAACAACGCTTTTTTTCAAACGTGATTCTCAACGTGAAAGTGTTTGTTTCCAAACGCGATTTTGTAGTAGGACATCTTCTTAACCTCACTGCATTAATTCTGTTGCGTATTGGTTTTGGTTCCAAACTTCTTAGGTTCAGAATGCTTACAATTTGGGCTATTTCTATGGTAAGCTTCACGGTTTCATGTTGATTACGCTTTCCATTGGTTTCTCTGGTTTTTTGTTTGGGTATTGATTCTAAATTAAGTTAACACTAACATGCAACATTATGAAGCTAAATGGTGGAACGGCTACATGTTAAAAATGCAGAAAAATACAGCTTTTGGTCTTGCCCGCAAGGTGTTCGATAAACGCCTCAACCGTATCTCTTGATTCTTTTTGCTTCATGATGCTTAGTTGTTGTACTATCGATATTGTTGATTGATGATCATTTGTGGGGTGTGAATTGGCAGAGAATTGTCGTCGTTACTACCGTTTTGCAACTTGTGCATCACGTGTTCGACAAAATGTTTCAACCGGTATCTTTCCTCTTTTCACTTCTGTTTTGATGTGTATTGTGATGCTGAATTTTCTGTTATTGTTGTTGATTGTTGTTGAACTTTTGAATTGATATTTGATGCTAGAAATCTTTAGGTGATATGATAATAGTAATAGTGATAGAATTAGGGAAAGCAACGTTGTGGTGCGAACAACATCAAATTAGATGATGATGCTAAAGCTGATGTAGTTGTTATTGGGAGTGGTATTGGTGGACTGAGTTATGCAGCACTGTTGGTTGAAGCTAAAATAGAATAGAAAGATAAAACAGTGTTGGCTGAAGCATTAGTTAAACGTTGTTGCTAATAGTTGTTCTCCCTTCTCTCAGGTTTACATGTTTGGCTGTTTGCAGAATCGTACAAACCAGGGGGCTGTCGCGGTATCACTAGTCAGACTTTTTGGATTATCAAGAAGAGCCAGAAAAATCTCAATCTCAGTCAAGTCACCAGAGATCTCATAGAAATGTTCTAATGATTGGATGCGCTGGATGTGTGAATCGATGCATTGGAGAACTCCTTGCCACAAAAGATGAAGGAATTCATCATGAAACTTCTGGATCATTGTTCTTCAAGAGGTGCCCATTCTTTTTCATATACTCAAGATTCAGTTTTTAAATCTTAAGATGGTGAGGAAGAACAAGGAAACAAATCTTGAGAGAACAACCTTGACAGTTGTTTTCTAATCATAGAAGCCGCAAAAAACAGAATATTTGATATGCGAGCAAATTCTATAGCAACACATGTTGCTTGGTCATTATACTTCAATCCATGGAACACTAACAAAACCATTTTCAGCCACTACAAGATTCCTGTCCAATCTGAGCTAGAGAATGACTTATGTCACGCAAGCACCTACCATTTGAAGGTGTAAATTGAAACAGATTTGCTTAGAAGATCAATGTCCTAAATCCAATTTCCAGGACAAGTCTATTTTTTAAGAGAGTGGCATCGATAGGAGGACAACTAGACATATTCTAGAAGAAATTGGGGCTATGTGGGCGAATATGTTTTATTTAATGACTTGGCACTGATAGTAGGGTAATACTTATATGAGAGAGAAAGGGATGGGAAGCAAATAAGTTATTGAGAAAAAATGTTAGAGTTTGTTTGGAGAGTTATCCTTTATTTACCATTTTCCACCACTAGCTTATCTTTACCGTAATAATATACAGTTTCATTAACTTGGTTTTACAGGTTCTATCAAAAAGATTGTTGTTGAAACTGACAGAACCGTTGGAGTGAAGCTGAGAAGTGGTCAAGTGAGTACAATAGTATTTTAATTTTGAATATTGATGAAAATAGGTTCAAATATTAACTTTATGATAAAATTATGACTGGTGCAGTTAATACGTGCTAAGAAGGCTGTTGTGAGCAATGCATCAATCTGGGATACTTTAAAATTTCTACCTGAAGAAATTGTTCAAAACTTTAAAATGAACTATCTATGTTGGACGAGGAATCAAATTTTCCAAGGGCCACTGATCTAACAGTTACCAACAAAATTAGGCAGCATTGGAAATTTAATCCTCGCTTTAAAGGGGAATGGGGAAATGGTTTCAGTGTTTGTCATTATGCATGAGAGGTTAGTAACTTCTCAATACTTAAGATGCTTTGTCGGTGTTTCAAATTTTATTTGTTGCATTATTTTTAATAGTCAAATTGATCCCAGTTGTTTAGCAGCACCAGTACAGTTGTTCCGACATCCTCAACTTCGAAACATCCACCGCCAACAGAATCTTAGCTTATATGGACACCATAGGATAAAACAGATCTCAGTGTTTCTATGAGAAGGAGATTTCCCGGCCTTTGTCACACATGCGTCAGCAGACCGACTTTCCAAAATGATCTCTGCCAAAATCTCGAATGAGGTTTCAAACTGGCCGGAGTAACATCACCAACACCGTGAACTAAAGCTAAGTTCTATCATACACTCCATTATTTTATCAAAATCTATTTTGAAATCATCTGAAGAAAGCATGTTAAGGAAACCATAACGGAAATCTGGTTACAAATTTACAGTTAAACATTATTACTCAAATTTGAGTGACTAATCACGTGTCTTAGTATTAAGATCACTTAAAGAGTATTAGTATAAGTGATTTCCAAGACATATAATTTGTATATAATGTTTATTTGATTTGTGCATAGGAGTTTATTTGATAACATGCATGAAAGTGATATTACACGAGGAATGAAAAATATCACGTGACTATATAATGTATGCTTGAAGATATCTTGTATACCACTAATATAACATACTTGATTGTATGGCAATGGTGAAACATATTTTTTGATATGTCACGTGTCTTCGATTCTCTTATCTACTAGGGATAAACAATACAGTAACCATATTAAGCATTAAGATTATGATACTTATATATTGTTATCCAATTTATGTCTTGTTAGCATATGTGCTATGAGAATTATAGTTAAGAAAATTTTATATTGTCATATATGTGTATAATTTATAAGCCTCCCTGCAAAAGATTCTCCATGTTACATGACTTATATTTAGGAACATGCTACATACTGCAATTAGATACAAAGGATTTCGATCTGAGGCCGACTTTATCTACAGAGGTTATGTTATCATCTGGGTAACCGTCAGCGATGTTGTGCTGCCTAGTCAAAAGTTGAACATTGGCGTGGTTTTGTTCGGTGGTCAAGCTCCTGGAGGTCACAATGTTATTTCTAGAACTTTCGGTTAGTAAAGATAGTTTTCAATTCAATAGAATTAATCAATATTTATGGAAATTTATGCAGTTAAATTTCAAACTGTTCATTTTGATTATTGTTTTAGATTACCTACAAGATAGAGCAAAAGGAAGCATCTTGTAAGGTTTTAGGGGTGGTCATGCAGGCATTATGAAGTAGAAATACATTGAGCTTACCTCATACTTTATTCATCCTTATAGAAATCAGGTTTATTGTCTTAGTTACATGTTCTTGGAGAATCAAGCTTCCAACTAGCTATAATTTTAATCTGACAATTCTTTATATTTATGGCTGTAAACTTAATACATTTTATATAACAATCACTTTCTTCTTCTGGAAATTATGATATTGTGTTTCTTTTGCATATTGAATTTAAATTGTAATGTAAGCTAAATTGTGGCTTTGGATTAGTTAATAGATTTAATCATTTAATATATTTTAATATTTTTATTGTAATTTGTTCCAAAAAAAATATTTTTATTGTAATATTCTGAAAATGTATTGATCACAAAATAGAACGAAAATAAAAATATATATATATATATATATATAAACTTTTAGTGAGCAAAACTGTAAGTAGAAGATAAATTTTTTATTCTATTTTCCAGGTTTTACCTACGGACAAAACCGTAGGGAAAGGTCAAATGTTTTACTGATGGCTAAATGATTTTGACAGATGCCAAAATTACCGTGGCAAGTCGGTATGTATAATGCACGGAAACTTTGTCCGCCGGTAAAAATGAATAGGTGGTTTACCTACGGAATTTTGACTTTTAGTGACGACTTTTTTCTGTCACTACAAAGAAATTTTCTTGTAGTGGTTTATGAATTACGTTTTACTAATTTTGAGTCCTCACCGGATTCCACATATTTCGGCATATTGTAGGCAGAAATTCAGATAATTGATTTGTTCCAGCTAGTGACAGTATGACAACTATTCACATTTCTTGAGACCATATACTAAGAATTAGAGAGAAAGAACCTCCTCAAATTTATGATTCTAGTAGAATACCCGTGTTTCATATGTGATTGTGCACTGTCGCTTTTGATATCATGTTTAGTGAAAAATAAGTAGATTAGTAAGAAATTTTAACAGATTTATCATATAATATTGAAACATCCACTAGTACGGAAAAAAACCTTTAGTAAAACAATATTGCAACGACTTCAATTCATAGTAATACAAAATTTTTTGAGCGCTTCTTTTGTTGTATTTATTAAAAGATATTTCACCACAATTATAATTAAAATTCGTAGTGATATGTATTAGGAGTTACACGATTCAAATCTCAGCTTCTAATGTCACCATGGTTCTTTTAGACCGTCAATGTGTAATGTTCAAACATTTCATCACGGTTAATCATATTTGTCGTGGTCAAAGGTGAAAATTATTTATATATAAGCGAAGTTGTCCCTCGCTCAATACATATCAGTCGTTTTTCTTATAAGAAAACCATAATATATTTCATTTTTCTCTCAAAACCAAATTATATCATCTATTTTACTCGTCTTCACCAAACTATGGCTACCTTTAGGTTCATTCATTAAATTTATGCAGCAAACATGTCCATGTTTCTATTTCTATTTCTATTATTGTTTAATTTTTGTTTCTGCTTATTATTTATGTTTCAAACAGTAACATATAATGCTTAAATCTTATCTATAATTGTTTTTTTTTCAAATCCTAACATATAATGTTTTGATCTGTTTTTGTTTTTATTTATGTTTCTGCTTGATTTTACTTTTATATATGGATGAATGGATAGATGGATGAATAAATTAACGAGGATGAATTCAAAGTGAGTGCTATAAACATATGTTTGTTGTTCTAACTTCACTTTCATCATCTTTTCCTTTCATTATGAGACAAGTACATTCTATGGTGTTTAAGGTTTTGTTGGCGCAACAATCGGAGGAGGGTCGAGCGAGGAGCATTCTTAATTTCAGGACTTTCTATTTGAGCAACACACCTTTATGAGAGACACACCACTTGTCCACCTAAAACCTTAAGGTGATAGGTGAGTGGGTTCTCCCACATATAAATACTCAAGTCACCACATTCTTATCCAATATTTCTCAACACTCACACTTGTAATATTTCCAATACTCCCCCTCAAGTGTGAGTCTACCACAATGCTCCCCCTAACACTTATACTGCCGTTGACTTCTCAACATGACACTTCTACCTACATGTGGAACTCTTACTCTTTTGCTCATACTCCCTTTCAAGTGTGAGTCTACCACAATGCTCTCAAGTGTGAGTCTACCACAATGCTTCCCCTCACACTTGTACCGCCGTTGACTCTCAACGGGACACTTCTATCTCGAAATCAAAGGCTCTGATATCAGTTGTTGGCGCAACAATCGCAGGAGGGTCGAGTGATGAGCATTCATAATTTCAGGACTTTCTGTTTGAGCAACACGCCTTTATGGGAGACACACCACTTGTCCACCTAAAACCTTAAGGTGATAGGTGAGTGGGTTATTCCACTTATAAATGCTCAAGTTACCACATTCTTATCCAATGTGGGACTATTTCGCCACACTCACACTTGTAATATTTCCAATAGATTTGTTGTTGATGAATGTTATTGTCAATATTTATTTTAGATGAGTTTATTATATCTATGTGGTTTGCTTATTTTTCTAACACCTTACCGAATATAATATATAACTTTTGGATTGCAACTCAACAACACTAGTATGTTTTCACATCACATAGCCTTTTTTGAAAACATCGAGATTTTTCATTAAAAATGGTGTAATGTGGAAGGCATATGACACCCTCTATCTCTCTCAAGTGCTCATGAGTATGAAATTTATCATGCAAGCAAGAATTTTGAGGAAGGAACAAAAAGATTCCATAAGTGCATTGTGCATTCTATATTCTTGACTTGGAGGAGATTGGAAAAAGAATTCTTAGAGGGAGTTAATAGTAGGAGCATTGATATAAAGTTGAGGAACAAGCACCCTTGTGAGAGACACATCACTTGTGCACCTAAAACTTTAAGGTGATAGGTGAGTGGATTCTCCCACTTATATATGTTTAAGTCTCCGCATTCCTATCCAATGTGGGACTATTTCCTCACTTACTCACACTTGTTATATTATTCTAACACTCCTCCTCAAGTGTGAGTCCACAATGTTCCCCCACTCACCTCACTTACTCACACTTGCTCAAACGGAATATCCCGAAAGTAAGAATGCTCCTCGCTCGACCCTCCCCCGATTGTTGCGCCAATAACTGGTATCAAAGCCTGATTTCGAGAAGGGAACAACTTACTTGTATTGAAAAGAATCTCCACATGGGCAAGGGTAAGAGTCCTGCATGTAGGTAGAAGTGTCCCGTTGAAGAGAGTCAACGGTGGTACAAGTGTGAGAGGGAGAATTGTGGTAGACTCACACTTGAGGGGGAGTATTGGAGATAATACAAGTGCGAGTAATATGGGGAAATAGTCCCACATTGGTTGAGAATGTGGTGACTTGAGCATTTATAAGTTGGAGAACCCACTCACATATCACCTTAAGGTTTTAGGTGGACAAGAGGTGTGTCTCCCATAAAGGTGTGTTGCTCAAACAGAATGTCTCGAAAGTAAGAATGCTCCTCGCTCGATCCTCCCTTAATTGTTGCGCCAACAAGAACCACTTATTTAAAGATCACCATATGAAGAATGATTCCAAGAAAGTTGTTTTTTTCTTGTTTTTTAGTGTGACAGTGACATGTGTATGGCCATGAACAAAATTAAAAAAGGGGATATTACTTCATAAGGGATACAACATTGGGCCAAAGTTAATGAAGTCCTAAACTTAGCATTAAGTAAAGGTTGAATTTGGATAGGAATATGCAAAATATCAATAAGGTCCACCCAAGAGCCAAGCCAAAATCTAATTGATTCCACGTCTATAAGGGACCAAGTAGTGTTGTTCTAGATGATTTGGAAAGAAAGCTTAAAATCAGACCAAATCAACGAGAATGTAAGACAACTAATGTTTGTGTTTCTCATGACTCTGCTTACAAAATAATCTCATTGGTTGATTAGGTGTAGTAATTCCCAACGAAGTTTTCAAATTTGTAACTTCATTAATCTGATACAAAGATCTAATTTCTAGGTCTAAGAAAGAGTTTGAAATGTGTGTTTGGTGTTTCCACCGCCGAACTAAATTTTTAATATATTAAAACAGAATACACGTTTAAGCGCTAAAATTACTAGTAGATTTTTAAAACTCTCGATTTCCATTCAAAATATTTATAAAACAATTAACAGGACATTTTGGGTTGAACTATTTAATCACGATGATTTTAAATTATTCATAAATATTAGAAATCTACTAAAATTTATGATGAATTTCTAACAATCTTGATGAAAAAAATTGTTACCACCATACAATAATAATTAAAATTAAATAAAATTGAAGAAGAAAAGAAATTAGGGTTTCTGCTTAATTTATCTTTGCCCATGAACTATGAAATTTTTTATTCTTATTCACTTGTAACTGCAAATTCTATGAATATTAAATGTTAGTTTTTTTGTTTATAAAATAGAGGTTACTCCCTCTATCTATAATAGAGTTTGATTTTTCTCTAGCCAAAAGTCCAAAACTATAAAAAAATAAATCAAAATATCTATTTTAGATCCAAATTGAAATTTGTGTGTAATCATCTGCTTACAACACTTCGACAGCGATATAACTCGACTATAACTTAGACTCTCTTCGACTAAGCTAATTCGTGAAACCTTGTGCCGAACAACATCCAACTTCAAGACCATCAATTACACTTTCAACAATAAACCCTCCTATTTATTAGTTAATTCTTTTTTCTTTTTTTTTGAAATTATTTACTTTTTAACATGTGAGGGAAAACTTAAAATACAGAATAAAATTAAAATATACAAATGTTGGTGTAGGTACGGAGGGGTCGGTGGAGTGATAGGAAGTCCATTGGGTACCATCATCTCTCTTGATCTCTTTTATTTTATGGGTCATGCTAATATCTAATTTAAAGATATAATTTATAAATATTATAATTAAAAAATTAAATATAATTAAAAATAATAAATTTATTATTAAAATTTCAAAATATTAAATACATATATTTTAAAAAGATATTTTTACAAATAATTTATTAGTTTATATCTTTAGGATACATGTTAATTTTTTCTTATTTTATTTTATTATTGCAAAATGACAAATTATATTTTGATTGGGTTGGTCACTGATAAATTCAGTTTATCATCTAACAAGATGATAATACATGCTTAGTTGACGTAACTCACCAACAAGAAAAACATTTGAGTTAACGTACGCGTTGCTTAGTGCATTCGTTGCAATGTTTCGAATTTTCTAGTAGATGTTTATTTTACATCAAAATTAATTTAAAAAATAGACTTATTAATTAAAGTACTTTATGAGTTTAGACATAAGATATTATTTGACCACATTCGCTGTTTTTGTTCTCATTGATGTATGTATGGGTCTCTAACTCAACGCTCCTCCTTTCAACTACGACTGGTATGTCATAAATTTTCAAGCGTTTGAGTGTGATAAAGGAAAGTTGAAGGATGACAAATTCAACTAACTTCAAATATACTCAACTAATTATTCGATCAGAACAAACAAAAACAGTTCATGACTAGTAAATGTTACGTATACTGTAATTTATAGTAACGTGAATTTCCATCCATATCTATCTTTAGATTTACTTAAAAGTGTTCTTTTTCACTCGGACAAAAAGTTCTTCGATATTTATGGCAACTTTGATACTCAATCAAAATATGGACAGTATAAAAGTTGACCTTTTTTTTTATTAAGGGGAAAAATTGAAATACAAGCAAAATGGAAATCCATTAAATATTATGATAAATTTTCAGTATTTTAAAAATTGAATTGGATCGGTCGGATCGATCAAATCAAAAACTGATCAGATAATCAATCTGATTTAACTATTGGATTAAATATGCCGTTGAATCGGTAGGAACCGGTAAAAATCGAAAAAAATGAAAAAATCGACAGTTTTCTAAAAGCGGTGGTTCAACTGTATTTTTTAATTTTTAAATTTTTAAATTTATTTTTTAAAATTTTTTAAAATCTATCATTTATTTTTTTATTCATTTTGATTATTTTATTAAAATATTATATTTAAATAAAAATAAAAAATAAAAAAATTAAATTAATTAACTATATTATTCATATAAAAAATGTTGTAGATGCAGCTGTTTTCTTTCAGATAGTTTTGATATTGAAGAAGAATATCTCAATATTGAAATAATTTTTACTCAAAATTAAATTTATAAATTATTCAATTGTATTATGTTATAATTAGACTTTGTAATTATGTACTATTTTATTAAATATGATATCTATACTTAAAATTTAAATTTAAATTATCAAATTATGATATGATATTTTCAAAATATTTAAAATTTAAATTATCAAATTGTGAATATATTTATGATATAAAATTTTAAAAAATTTAAGTCCTAGTTATATTTTGTAGAGATTGAGTCATCTGGTTCGACAAGTTTTATACTCATATAGTTTTGTTATAAAGACTGGTATTCAACTGAGTTATCCAGTTTAATCTGGTTTAGTCATGTGGTTCGACCAATGATCCAGTGGACCGACCAATAAACCAGTGACTTAATAATACCTTCATCGCTTTGATGTCTGGTCCGATTTTAAAATCACTGCGAATTTCTATCAACTTTGTGTTGACTGAAGATTTTGACATATGTGGTCCGAAGTGGAGTAATTAAGTTCGAAATGAAACAATATTAGTGTTCGTTGGAATAAAGTAAATGTCACAGTTCGGAATGGAAGAGATTGTTCTTCGAACAGATATGTCAAAGCTCGGAGCTTCGAGTGACAGTTGTGGAGATATATTTAAAGAAGCCTCGAAGTGGTAACGAGACTATATCTGTGAAATGAGTTCGAAGCGAAGATTGTCAAGGCATTTGAAATTCAAACGCGAGCGGGATGATTGGAATTCAAATATATATGCGCTGGAGCGTTCAAAGACGCGTGGAAGCTAGAGGAGCGTTGCTCGCATGTTCGAACGTGGGATCTTATGTTTAGACCGTTATGGTCAAGTAGTATAAATAGAAGTCTTAGTGTTAGGATTTCGTGTGTCATATCTATTGTACAAAATTCAAGAACATTCAAAATACCACATGGCTAGGGAAACGAATGCTCGAACAATGTACGATGATAACACCAAACATTTATAATTCAAGAAACTCTTTATCTTTTCATTTATCTTTCATTTTCGCATCAATGTCATTTAAATACTTTTACGCTCAAAACCATTTACTCATTTCTTGCATTTAAATGTTTTCTTTTATTCGATCGTAAACCTTTACATTCATGTCTTTACATTTCATGCTTTTATAATCATGCTTTTACATTAAAGTCTTTACATTCAAAGTCATTTACGTATTTCTGCATTTAAACATTTCTTTGCAAATCGAATTTTTACTCATTTCAGTTTTGTATTTCTTTACTTGGTCATGCCATTAAGTTCTTTAGTATGTTAATTGAAGTGAATTGAACGTCCATAAAACACTCTAAATACCAAATCTTAACTATGAATATCAGTTTTGTTAATAAATTTACCCAAACGACCAATACCCCATAGGATCAATCTAGTCGATCCTGCAAGTTACCAAAGAGATTGAATAACAGTCATTAAGATTATTTGATAGTTTGGAGGACTAGCGGTTGTTTACCGTAAATCATCAGAACAAATTGGCGCCTGGGACCGTCATTGATCGTTACAAATATAAAACGAAAAATTGTTAAGATATAACCATTGTGAAGTTCTTTTCTGAGTGTCAAGTTCGTTGTTATATGAACCTTAGAAGTGGTAGAATAATCAATAGCAATCAACCCTTACCCAGAAGAAAACGTAATAATAGGATGTCTAATCTAAACAATCAACAAGGGGAACAAAATGCCCCACATGGAACAGGCTCTAACGCTGTCGCTTCGACGGAACGCTAGCGATCCCTTCGAACGCACGACCGCTGCATCCTCCACCAGTAATGTGGCCACGAATGGAACAAGTGGCATGTCGATTAACAGTTCGATCCTAGGGAATACAGGGACCACTGGTTATCCTGGGGGATTTGTCCCACCATCAGGGACACAAACCCATTTCGCCACCCCACCACCAACTAGACCACCCAGCTTCGATGGCAATAGACCTAGAAATCCCTCTTATGGGGTGCCAACATCTTTCATGGCAGGTTTGCACACTTCGACGTCGAATACGTCACCATAATTAGGGTCTGGATCTGGGGCTAATCAATTCATGACAAATAACCAAGGGTCAGTAGGTTATAGTACATTGCCTATCCTAACCACAGAAAATCAGATGGATTTTAGGCAATTAATGGATGATAGTAACCATAATATGATAGGAGTGTTAGCACAAACTATGCAAGAAATCTTTGCCCCAATAGTACAAAAAGTAACTGTGACAAACAGAGAAAACGCGGATAATATGAGTTGAATAGCAGATTTCTTTGCTCCGCCGGAAAGGCGTAGACAGAACCAGGCATTGGTTCGAGCAAACGTACCTATCGTAGAACAAGTGGCTGATGACCCACCCTATAGACCAGCCAGAGAGGGGGTTAATTTGGGGGCAAGGGCACAAAGGTTAGACGCCCCAGTGATTCGAGAAGAACCACAAAGGGGATTTATAGAACCAGTGGCAAGGATCGAAAGGTTAGATGCCCCAGTGATTCGAGAGGAACCACAAAGGGGAGTTATGGAACTAGGAGCAATGGTCGAAAGGCTAGAAGTCCTAGCGTTTCGAGAAGAACAACCTAGAGGAGTTGTCATGGTGGGTCGAAACCAAGATGCTGATGCAGTTGTTCATAGAATTCGAAACGACAATATCTTGGCAGAAAATAATTTAACCACCATGATAGAAAGGATTATGGTCTAAAACGGTCTTAATACAGGGATTAGAAGGCCAAATTATGCCTCTCCTATATCAGATTATGTAATGCACACTGGTTTACCAAGGGGGTATAAGATCCCTAAGTTTACAAAGTTTGCTGGAGATACCGACGAATCAACAGTCGAACACATAGCCAGGTATCTGACCGAAGCAGGAGACATAGCAAATAATGAGAACCTTAGGATCAAATACTTCCCAAGTTCCCTGACTAAGAACGCTTTACATGGTTTACCACATTGCCTCCTGGGTCCATAGATACTTGGACCCTCTTAGAGAGATTATTCCATGAACAGTTCTACATGGGACAATCTAAAATAAGCCTGAAGGAATTGGCCAGTGTTAAGAGGAAATTTACTGAACCAATAGATGATTACCTGAATAGGTTCAGACTCTTGAAATCTAGATGCTTCACAGTAGTCCCTGAACATGAGTTGGTCGAAATGGCCGCTGGTGGCCTGGACTATTCTATTCGAAAGAAATTAGATACACAATACTTGAGGGACATGGCTCAATTAGCAGATAGGGTTCGACAAGTCGAAAGACTAAAGGCCAAAAAGGCTAGGGCTTTTAAAAGTAATAAGAAAGAAAGAATTTCCTATGTCGAAACTGAGGAAGTTGAAGACTATCATGAATTCGAAGAGGTCGAAATTGATCTCGCTGAATTAAAACAGGCTCCACCTTACTCTTGTAAACTATTAGTTCCCACAAAAGGGAAAGAAATCGTTGAAAATGAAAAAAGTGACAAATTCCCAAAGAAGGTGTATACCTTCGATGTAACAAAGTGTGACGAGATTTTCGATTTACTTGTCAAAGATGGTCAACTAATTGTGCCATCGAATGTCAAAATACCTCCTTTAGATCAAAGAAAGAAAAGAGGATTTTGTAAGTATCATAGTTTCCTAGGCCACAAAACCTCACAGTGTTTTCTTTTCAGGGACCTGATTCAAAATGCAATTAAGGATGGCAGATTGAAATTTGCTGACAAACCAAAAATGAAAGTAGATGAGGACCCTTTGGATGTTGCATACACCAATTACTCCGAGCCTGCATACATTGGAGAAATCAATATGGTGGAAGCAGATCAAAATGACACTCCATCAGGAGAAGAAAACACTGAGAATAAAAATTGTGTGTTGGTCGAAGTCAAAAAGGAGGTTACTGAGGACGTCCATAAGAAACAGGAGGCTTCGACTAAAGTGGTACCTTTGGCTGTTTCGAAAGAGATCCAGGCTATTGAAGGCCAGGAGAATCGAAACCAAGAATTGACACAGGCTACTAAAGGCCTGAGGATGCAATTGGAGAAAGTCCAGATTACAACGCCAGTTCTCCCTCAGAAAGAAGTCTGGGATACCTTAGGGGAGCCCAGTGGAAAATTCGACTACCTGGTGAAATACTCTGCTCTAGAAAGTTCGAAAATCCCAATTGAAGACGTCAAACCTACAGGATGGGGGATGATGACATAAAGGGAGAGGATCTAGATGTTAACATGGTGGATATGGAGAGACCTCATTCGGAAATGGAGGAGATGGAAAGATATTTAGAAAAAGAGAAGTACAAGATGGAGGATAGTTATGTTGTGGATACCAGTCTTAAAGATTACCTCATGCTGTGTCACAAAGGAAATGCTGAAATGATACTATGTCCCAGATGCAGCATCATCTGCAACCAGAGAATTGCTGCAGACTTCGAGAGGAAACAAAGGGCACGAACTGGCATAAACTGGCGCCAGGATCAGTTATTCAGATGTTACCCTAAAGCGGGAGAAAGTTTATTGGAGTTTTTGGTTCGCTGTCACAAAGGGGCAACCAAATATCTAGTATGCCCAAGGTGTTCTGCAGTGTACGATCAGAATGTAGCCAGAGCCTTCGAAACAATTCCTTTCGCCCCATGCTGGAACCACAAAGAGACTGGTCAGATGAGCCAACATTTCGAGAGCAACCACACTCAACGAAGGCCTGATAGTCCTCATCCCACAGGCGCTCGAAGGGTAACGTTCAAAATTCCTGCTGAAATACCAACAGACAAATGGCTGCAAGTCAGAACTGACAAAGGCAAATGGAGAAACAATGAACAAAATGCACGCCACGCCATGACATATAGAAGGCAATTCAACACTGCAAAGAGGGAAGAATTGAGGTTAGAAAATTACAAGGGCAAAAACCCCATGTCAAGATCACAATGGCGAAGGCAACAGAGAATTCGAAAGGCTGAAAGAGAAGTTGTGGCAGATAAAGGAACAACTTCGATAAGAAACCAAGGAGAATCAAGCACCAACAAACCAAAATCAAATAATCAACCTGAGGACAAACCCCCAGTTAGTAGGAGACTCTTCTCTGAAACACAACAAGATGAATCGAAGGAGTACACACCAAGTCCAGAAGAAGACGAGGATATGCTAACAGACAACTTCGAATCAGAGGGGGAGTCTTCACTTAACAGTAATTGCAACGTGGTATCTGTACTACCTTGTGAGTTGGACAGAAACCGAAATCGAAGAGCATGAGGAGGATGATACCATAGATGTGATGAAGCACGCATCAAGATGCTACTACGTGATGGATAACGGTGCGGTCGAAGAGCAAAATGCGTTCTTCGAACACCCAGAGCCAGCCATGAAGAATCATCCAAGCCATTGTTCATTCGAGCAAAGGTGGTGCCTATGGCGTGAATAAAGTCTTGGTGGATGGAGGCGATGCAGTCAATTTAATGCCCCACTTCATGCTGAAGAAATTAGGAATACAAGATGGTGACATCAAACCACACAACATGGTTCTATCCAACTACGAAGGGAAAGTAGGTCAAACATTGGGGGTAGTTCAACCGGATTTGACAAGAGGATCGAAGCAGCCCACCATGTTCATGGTGATCGCCAAGGCCAACTACAACTTATTGAAGAGAGTGGATCCATGGGCGGAGCAGCCTTCGCCAATGCATCGAGGTTGGTTTTATGGAGAGAAGATGGGATTGTGGAGAATATCGAAGCGGATCAGAGTTATTTTATGACAACGGTTAACTTAGTCAATAAAAGGAATTATGACAAGTATCTAGCCAAAATAGCCCCTTGTACCCCAAGTGACGAAATAAACGAAACCAGAACGCACACTATTACATGACCTTCGCCATGATGGCATGTATCGATAGGAAGATAATTAAAGGAGACGGGAGTCAAGGCACTACGCAAAGACGCCCAGCTAGAGTTCGACAACCTTGCTCATGACCGAGTCCTCCTTCGAAAGGATTTCGCCTATATGGTCGAGAACGAATGGAAAGCGGCCTCGAGGTCAAATAGATAATATGGTCAAGTAAACGAAATAGAAGGGAATGGCTCGAAAGACTCACCCTTTGAAGAACACGAAATAGATCAAAGGCTATATGCCATCTATGATAAAGAACCCTTAGGCTTCGAGAAGGACCCCACAAACTCAGGTGCCAAAATGTTAGCACAGGATCCACTCGAAGAGGTGAATTTGGGGGATGACAATACAAAAAGAATAACTTGCATAAGCGCAAAACTCAACCCAAGCTTCAAGCAAGAGGTGATCGAAGTTCTCAAGAGAAACAAAGATTGCTTCGCATGAGACTATGACGAAATGCCTGGTTTGAAGAGAGAGTTAGTGGAGCACAGACTTCCAATTAAGGATGGCAAGAAGCCCATCAAACAAACTCCTAGAAGATTCGCTCCGGAAGTTCTCACAAAGATTAAAGTCGAGGTCGAAGGTTGTCACACAAATTCATCAGAACCACAAGGTACGTCGAATGGTTAGCAAATATAGTACCTGTTTTTAAGAAAAATATCTCTCTGAGAATTTGCATTAGATTTTAGGGATTTAAATACTGCTACCCCTAAAGATGAATATTCCATGCCTGTGGCAGAAATGTTAATAGACTCTGGTGCAGGATTCGAATACCTAAGTATGCTAGATGGATACCCTGGGTATAATCAGATTTTTATTTCTGAAGAAGATGTTGCTAAGACAGCATTTCGTTGCCCAGGAGCCTTAGGCACCTACGAATGGGTAGTGATGCCTTTTGGTTTAAAAAATGCTAGGGCAACCTATCAAAGGGCAATGAATTCAATTTTCCATGATTTCATTGAAACCTTTATGCAGGTGTATATTGATGATATAGTCATCAAATCTATATCTGCAGAAACTCATTTGCATCATTTGAGCCAATCATTCGAAAGAATGAGAAAACATGGCTTAAAAATGAACCCCCTTAAATGTGCATTTTTTGTGCAGGCTGGAGATTCCCTTGGCTTTGTGGTTCATAAGAAAGGAATTGAGATCAACCAAAATAAGACCAAAGCCATTATGGAGACGAAAGCACCTACATCGAAAAGGGAGCTGCAATCTTTGCTAGGGAAGATTAACTTTCTAAGAAGATTCATTTCGAATCTAAGTGGAAGAACCCAAGCTTTCTCCACTACTTAAAGCAAGGCCAAGCCTTCGAGTGGACGAAGCACATCAGAGGCATTTGACAAGATAAAAGATATCTCTCACCTCCTATCTTGTTCCACCTTCATGGGGAAAGCCCATGAGACCGTATATCGCCTCAAGTTAGTATAGGTAGTATGTTAGCACAAGAAGATAACAATGGCATTGAAAAAGCCATATACTATTTAAGTAGGGTATTGAATGATGCAGAAACTAGATATAGCAATATAGAAAAGCTATGTCTCTGTTTATACTTTTCTTGTATGAAACTTAAGTATTATATAAAGCCTGTTGATGTTTATGTTTCATCTCATTTCGATGTTATCAAACACATGCTTTCGAAACCAATAATGCATAGCAGAGTTGGTAAATGGGCTTTAGCCTTAACATAATATTCTTTGACGTTCATGCCTTTAAGAGTTGTGAAAGGTCAAGTAATTTCTGATTTCATTGTGGATCCCGGTCTAAAGATCATGGGTCATTTGAAATGCAACCTTGGAAATTATACTTTGATGGTTCACCCATAAGGAGGGTAGTGGTTTTGGAGTTCTTATAATTTCTCCAAGGAATTCCAACAAAATTCAAGTATAAGTTAGATGGTCCTCGCTGTTCTAACAACGGTCGAGTACGCGCTTATTGTTGGACTGAAGCTTTGTTGGAATTGGGGCAACTAGAGTCGAAATTAAAGGTGATTCGTAATTAGTGGTCAAGCAAATAACAAAGGAATACAAATGCATAAAGGAAAACTGATGACATACTTTGTCATAGCTAACAGTTACTCAAAAATTCAATACATGGATATTCAACATATACCAAGAATCGAAAATCAAGAAGCAAATGACCTAGCACACTGGTTTGTAGTACAAAGTTTCTACCAAAAACTTTGAGGATTTGGTCGAAATAAGAGGTAGGGTTATGGCTACTAGATTAATACCATCGATTTAGAAAATATTAAATTAGGGTCAGGTGATAAAGATAGATTCAAGTATTAGCCATAGACACCTTATCGATGCGATGGCGAAGTCCACTAATGAGTTATTTAGAAAACCCAACATTGAATGTTGACAGGAAAATAAAATATAGAGCATTATCATATGTCCTTATGGGAAATGAATTGTTCAAAAGACCTGAGGGCGTTATCGAAATGCCTAGGAGAAAGTGAGGCATACTTAGCATTGTCAAGTCCACAATGGGCATGCACATCAAGCGTGCCATAAAATGAAATGGTTGTTGTTTCGATATGGTATGTATTGGCCCAGCATGCTCAAAGATTGTATAGATTTTACTAAAAACATGCAGGGATTCAACATGCTCCTGCAAGCGAGTTGCATTCGATCATTAAACCCCGCCCTTAGAGGATGGGCATTAGACTTAATAGGAGAAATCAATCCGCCTCGCCTAAAGGATGTAAATATATCTTGGTAGGAATAGACTATTTTACCAAGTGGATCAAGCAATATCATTAATAGTCACGATCAAGAGGCTATTATTGAGTTCATACGAAATAGATTATCTATAGGTTCTGATTGCAGAGAGCATAACCACGCACTGTTCCGTGTTTACGGTAGGAAGATGCAAGAATTTGCCCAAGAGATGGGGTTCAGACATTAACATCAACACCATATTATGCTCAAGCAAATGGTCGTCAGCACCAATAAAGTGATAATAGGGTTAATCAAGAAACATGTTGGTAAAAAGCCAAGGAACTGGCACAAGACTTTAGACCAGATATTATGGGCCTGTAGAACATCTCTTAAAGAAGCCACTAACACCACACCTTTCCAACTAACATTTTGTCATGATGCAGTTCTACCAGTAGAAATTCATCTACAATCAGTTCGAATTCAAAGACAAAACGAGATCTCATATGCATTATATTGGGAGATGATGATGAACGAGTTAGTTGAGTTAGATGAAGTTAGATTGCATGCATTGGAAATCCTAATGAGGCAAAAGGAAAGAGTAGCTAGGGCATATAATAAAAGGGTGAAAGGTAAAACATTCAATATTAATGACTTGGTCTGGAAAGTCATATTGCCCATGGACAAGAAAAATAAAACATTAGGTAAATGGTCACCTCATTGGGAAGGACCTTTTTGAATAGTAAAGATATTTTCAAACAATGCATATGAAATCGAAGAGTTGAATGATGATAAACGAATCCTAAAGGTTAATGGGAAATATTTAAAGAAATATAAGCCACGCCTGCAGGAGATTCGAATAATAACAACATAATCGAAACATAATAAAGGAATGCCAAAATGGTAATATATAGTGCCAAAATGGCGTTGTCTGGATATTACAAACCAACATTCAACTAAAATTCAAGATTCATTAAACAAACAGAGATTTAAAAATAGGCATTGTTCCTTAATCTATCAAAGGTACTTCAAAAGGACTCAAGCCTTTGCTGAGTAAAGCGCCTTGCTCCTTCCAAGGTAGCAACTTCACCTTTAAGTTGCTCAACTGCTTCCATTTCGGCAAGTCCTTTGTTGAGAAGTTCTTCAAACTGATTGCCAGCAGTATTGGTGTCATATGCCAATTGTTGTTGTTGGGCCTCCTTAACCTTTTGTTGGAGCTCTTGAATTTGCTTTTCCCAGAGAAGAATAGACTGAGCTCGAGTTTCATAGTCAGTCTTGGCTTGCTTTATGTGCATGGCTTGATCTTCAGGTTCTTTAGAGAGATTCGAAGCATGCTCATAAGCGCATCCATGGCGCTCGCTTCTCTGGACCTTATTAGTAGCAAAGTCGTCTCAAGGAGACACCCAATACGTTATCCAACAAAGTTTGAAGATCGAATAATATGGTGCTGACTTCCAGAGAGCAGGTGACGAGGTTAACTTGCGTAAGAAGCTCCTTCATAGTATAGCAAGTTGTACTATCCCTCTTGAGCACTTCGAACAAGTCCACATCAAGGATTGTTCTCCTAACTTTGTTCAGGAGTACAACTCATTATCCGAGGGCAACGGAGCGCTGGTTAACTAGTACCACCCTAGCAATAGGAGTATCCTTTGAGCTAGTTTAGCCTTCATATACCCAATCGGGTCATTTCGCCTTAAGAGGCTAACCTCTTCACCATTTGAGATTGAGAAGACCTAAAGTTCCATACGCAAGGGAGTTACATCCATGTCAACCTCCATGGGCTCATTAGTCTGGTCATCATCACCTTCACTTTTTTCTTGCTCATTATCTTCTTCATCACCAACCAGATCCACCACTTCGATATCATTGTTTTCACTGCTATGAGCATCAGACTCTGTTCCATCGCTCAAACCGCCTTGGGCTTCTTCTTCTTCCTCAAATCCTTCCTCACCGATTCTTCGCCTCTTGAGAAGAATTAGCCTCCTCTTCAAAGATGAGTGACTTTTGGCTCTCGAGGGGTTTCTAGAGGAGACTTTGGAAGAGAGATTGTTGAATCTCCGCAGACTCATGAGGCGTTGCTTCGTTCGTTTCTTTTAGAGGGGAAGTGCCTTGGTCATCTTGTTGCTTTGAAGCCCCAGTCGGAACCGCCATGTTGGAGGATCCTTTGTTCTGCACCAGGTTGTTGGAGTCCCCATGAGGAGAAGAGTTGATTGGAGCAGCAGTCTTTGATGGAGGGGTCGAAGTAGTGGGATTCTGGTTCGAATTGTCCTACAGAGACAAAGAAAGGTTAAAAAGCATGCACCAAGGTACGAATAACTATTTTGTTAAAGATTCGAATTCAATTTACCTGTGACCATCAGAGGAGAGGTTGCTATCAATATGTTCCAACATTACGTTGGAGGTCGAAGGTGGATTTTTGGATTTTGTTAAGGGAGCAACATCCCTAGAATCGAGTCTAGGTATGCTAGTTGGTTCAGCGCCTTTAGAAATGTCTTTCTTCTGCTTCTTCTTTGAAGCTATTGGTGAATTTTCCCCAGCCTTAGGATTCTTCCCAGTGGTACTTGGTTTCCTCTTCTTTGGAGTGGTTGGTGGAAGCTTGTTAGTCTAAAAAGGTGTAAACATGAATTAGATCTGAATCACAAACTTCAGTTATTCAAAACATCAGGGCTAATTGATTACCTTTGGAGTTGGAACAGTTGTTGTTGCTGGTGTTGTTGTTGTTGCAGTAGTTGTTGTTGGAATTGCTAGAGGCACGTTATCATCAGTTTAGATGGTTTGTTGAGAACTACTTCCTTCCTTAGCCTTCGAAGCAACAGTCTTTATCTTGATGGCTGAAAATCGAAACAATTAAAGTAAAATGTTAAAAATAAAGAAAGTAAGAAACATTTGGGATTTCCCAAGCATTCGCACTTGTGCCTTGATTAGATATAATCGACATGGCAGAAAGGTCATAGCGAAGATGTCCTGGGAAATTATGGAGCCAATGACGAGCCCATGTCACAGTCTCAGATGGCTTTAGTTTCTTTTGAGATTTGTATTTGAACATCTCTTTGCAAGTTAACCACCAAGGGTATGGAGGAAACCAAGCTAGAGCCAGTTCTGAGGTAGGCAATCTAGGAAATTTAGGTGGATGCATTTCGAGTGCCAACCTATACCTATCCTCAGGTGACAACCCTGAAGGAAGTTTGAACTTAGAAACTTTCTCTTTAAATTTTTCCTTCAAGGTTTCGGACGCTCGATACACAATGGTTTCCAAGCGTGTAGGGTCATAAGTAGTTTTGAAATAATTCTGAAAAGCCCTAATCTCTTGGGCGTGAGTGACCATACCTTTCTTGGAGTATACCTGCACATCGAACGCATCAGTTAGTTTCCGTTGAATAGTGAGTGTATCGAACATATAAGATTGGTAGAACTTGGGCCACCATTCCAGAAATCCTTTCGTTGTAAAATGTGTTGGTTCAAAAGGTATCAGTTCGAACTGAGCGAAGCCTTGGTACTGTTCTTGTTGCAGCTTAGCTTCTCTTGCTTTAAAGGTTCAACCAGAAGTGATGGCACTCTGTGTTTGGAACAGAGGTTCAGGGATTAACTGACACAAGCCAAATTGTCTGGATACAAAGTTAGGTTGATAGGCAAAGAGGAAGATTTGGTTCTTGGAAGGAGTGATTCGTGAGGAGATTAATCTAGGGAGCAAAAAGGCTTTCCAGATATCTTGAATTTCTTTACTTTTAACAACTTCGGAAAGAGACGTGGTGAACCATGATGGTCCATGAGTCCTGGAAGCGAAAGGTGCCATGGTTTCTTCAAATTTATGTCTCTTCGAGAAAATCATGATATACTGTGAGAAAAGGACTTTGAAGTCAGCTTTATCATCATTCGGAGTGAGTTTTCATAACCTTGTACCTTCAATAATTCGATCCGCTATCTCTGGATCTTGTTCAACAATGGCGTCAGCAGTTGATAATGAGGATTCAAACATGGCATTGAGCCATAATTGGAGTAACCAGAAGGGGCCAGCTAGAAGGATGTTTTTGGGAGTGTGGGATTTTAAACTCGAAACAGCTGATCTCAAACTTTCGTAAAGATCAACGAGTAACAGTTCACTCAAACATACCCTCCTATTCTCATGTAAGTCCCTAGCTAAAGGAATAAACCTACTAGCTACCTGTAGGGACCTGCTATAAAACACGTATCTTGATAACCACAAAGTGAGAAAGGCAATATGTTCCACATATGACACACTATCTCCTTCAGTGTGGTAATGGCTAATGAACTTGGAGAAACTGGCTAATTTGACATCGAAGTCAATGATACTGGAGTGTTCTTCATTATCAGGGATGTAAATCTCTCCTACTGGTAACAAACCAGTAATTGCTGCTATATCAAAAAACGTGGGGGTTATCATTCCTCCAGGGAGGTGAAAGGTGTTGTAGGTGCTGTCCCAGAAATATAAGGATGCAAATAGTAATGGATGACTATAGGTGAAACCTGGTTTTGATAACTTAATCAGATTATATATTCCTAGTTCCTCCTATTGCTGTGATTTCTTGGCTTCTACTTTGGTGAGCCAATTTTGGTAAGCTATGTCAGGGGTAGGGCAGGATCGAAACGGTTTAAAGTTGCTCTTCACATAATCTAACACAAAGGGATCTTTTGGGGGAATGGTTGAGTTTCATTTTCAATCGTAAGACTCGCCTATACTCTCACTCCTATCCTAGGGATATCCATTTTATTAAACAAGGGTTTGAAAGTATAATGTATGTGGAAAATCTTCCTAGTATCTTTTAATATTTCAAAAACTGTAAGAGGACCCATCAGAGCAAACCTCTTCCAAGAAAGATTAGTTGGAATCAAGACCGAGAGGCGATAGCATTTCCTTGAGATTGTTTCGAGGAGAAGCAGACCGACCCCGTAAGTGCCTATCTTACTTTCCATGATAGTTCCGTGTTCTTGTTCTTCTTCTTGGAAGTTTTCTTCATTTGGGATGATGTTGTTGAAGACATTGTTGAAAATTGTTGGAAGATTTAGGGTTTTAGCGAGAGTAGAAGAAGAAAAGAGTTTCAGAATGTGGAAAAAAGAATAAAAGACTAAGTTGATTAGTTTTTATAGTGTGGAAGTTTAAACATCCACTAAGTAAGACTAGGATACGTGGTGATCGTGGGTTGGATCTGAAAGGATGTGGCGTAAAGTTAACATTGGTAATAAGCGTGATTAATGATAATCATTGTTTTGTAACCACACCATGTTGTGATGACTGTTTTAAGACGGTTAAGAAGTCCAAGAAGCGTCTTGATTGACGTGGTTGAAGTCATACACAGTAAATGTTATGATTACTCAAAAGTCACATCAAAATCTTGTAAGCATGTTTAAAATAAGTATTTCTCAGAAGAGGTTCGAAATACATATTTTAAAGGAGCATTTTGTTGGCTGAAGATTTTGACATATGTGGTCCGAAGTGGAGTAATTAAGTTCGAAATGAAACAATATTAGTGTTCGTTGGAATAAAGTAAATGTCACAGTTCGGAATGGAAGAGATTGTTCTTCGAACAGATATGTCAAAGCTCGGAGCTTCGAGTGACAGTTGTGGAGATATATTTAAAGAAGCCTCGAAGTGGTAACGAGACTATATCTGTGAAATGAGTTCGAAGCGAAGATTGTCAAGGCATTTGAAATTCAAACGCGAGCGGGATGATTGGAATTCAAATATATATGCGCTGGAGCGTTCAAAGACGCGTGGAAGCTAGAGAGGAGCAGTGCTCTGCATGTTCTGAACGTGGCAGGATCTTATAAGCGAGACCGTTATGGTCGAAGTAGTATAAATAGAAGTCTTAGTGTTAGGATTTTGTGTGTCATATCTATTGTACAAAATTCAGTAAACATTCAAAATACCACATGGCTAGGGAAACGAATGCTCGAACAATGTACGTATGATAACACCAAACATTTATAATTCAGTAAAACTCTTTATCTTTTCCAGTTTATCTTTCATTTTCGCATCAATGTCATTTAAATACTTTTACGTTCAAAACCATTTACTCATTTCTTGCATTTAAATGTTTTCTTTTATTCGATCAGAAACCTTTTACATTCATGTCTTTTACATTTCATGCTTTTATAATCATGCTTTTACATTAAAGTCTTTACATTCAAAGTCATTTACGTATTTCTGCATTTAAACATTTCTTTGCAAATCGAATTTTTACTCATTTCAGTTTTGTATTTCTTTACTTGGTCATGCCATTAAGTTCTTTAGTATGTTAATTGAAGTGAATTGAACGTCCATAAAACACTCTAAATACCAAATCTTAACTATGAATATCAGTTTTGTTAATAAATTTACCCAAACGACCAATACCCCATAGGATCAATCTAGTCGATCCTGCAAGTTACCAAAGAGATTGAATAACAGTCATTAAGATTATTTGATAGTTTGGAGGACTAGCGGTTGTTTACCAGAAATCACTGTAAACACTTTGATAAATAAAATTGTAATTACTATACAATAATGATGAAAAATATGAATGAAAGAACAAAAGAGAAGACAATAATTTTCTGCAAAATTGTGTTCTATTCATAAACTGTGAAAATTTTAATTATTCAGTCACAACTTCAAATACTGCGAATAAGTTAATTGATTACGAAACTAGGGATTACTCCCTTTATTTATAATTTTAGGTTAGCTTGCTCCATAAGTCAAAAATCCAAAACTATAAAAGCTCAAAATACTTATTTTGGAACTAAATCAAATATATCTATTTTAGATCTAAATCAAATCTATTTATTTTATATCTAAATCAAATTTATGCGTAACAAACTACTTTCACACTTTGATACAATCTTTTCGACACTTCCTTATTTTCAGTCGAGCAAGTTGCTACGACAAAAGAATTATACTTTCAACACACCACCTAATTCGTTGTGTCTAAGCTATCTATATTCATCAAAGTTTTAGTCTTCTGAACACTTCGACCTGCACACCCTTCGTCACGATATTTACAATATGATTCTCAGTTTTGCAATGTTCCAAGTTCATCTTCTCATCTGCTACATGCTCTCGAAGATAGTGGAACCTCATTTCGATGCGCTTACTTCGACCGTGTGCTATCGGGTTCTTAATTGTCGGGTTGATAGATGACATGTTGTCGATCTTCATGGTAATTGCTCCATGATCTTTCCCTATGATTTCTTCGACCAAATTTACCATCCATGTTGCTTGACATGTACAAAGAGAAGCATCTATGTATTCTGCTTCACATGATGATAATGCCACTATTGGTTATTTTCTATAACTCCAAGCAACAGGTGCATCACCTAGCCTAAATACATATCCTATAGATTTTCGATCCTCAGCTTCACTACACCAGCTCAAATCAGTGTACCACACAAACTTGCATTATTTTCCCTTATCATCTGTTGTAAATAAAATGCCATAGTTGAGATTTCATTTCAAATACCTCAAGATCCCTTTGGCTGCTAGGTGTGATACTTTGGTCAGATGAATCTACTTACCATACTTACATTGTATGCCAAGTCATGCCTCGTGTGACAAAGGTACTGTTGATAATTGAATATTTGGTGAAATGCTTGAGTTACAGAACACTCAAGTGATTTGATTATAAGATAGTAATTACATGATAAGATTGAAGCTATTTCCTAGGTACATGTATGTAATTTACAAGGCATAGATTCCTAGACTCCTAGATACATGAATAGACTCATAAATGCAATATTATAATTCCAATAATTTGTAATTCTAATAATTCCAATACTCCCCTTCAAGCTGGAAAATGGATATCAATCATTCCTAGCTTGCAAGTCAATTTTGAAACGATCAGGTGACAAGCCCTTTGTCAACACATCTGCTAGTTGATGTCCAGAAGGAATATTGGATGTAGCTATTAAACCATTATCTAGTTTTTCCTTGATGAAATGGTGGTCAATCTCTATATGTTTGGTCTTATCATATTGAAAAGGATTATGAGAAATATTGATTGCCGACTTGTTATAACAAAACAACTTCATAGGCCCTTCACATTGTATTTTCAAATCATTTAGAATGATCCTCATCCAAAGTAACTCATGTATTCTTGAGCCAAAGCTCAAAAATTCAGCATTGATCGAGCCACTACATTTTGTTTCTTACTTCTATATGACAAGGTTCCCACACAAGAAGGTGCAAAATCCTCAAGTGGATCTTCTATCACTTATTGATCCGCATAGTCGATCAGTAGGCTTCTATAGTTAAGATTCCACCTTTTGAACAATAGTCCTTTTCCCGAGTAGCCTTGAGGTATTACAAGATGAGATCAACAACTTGTAAGTGTCGATTCTTTGGTCATGCATAAATTGGCTCACTACACTGATTGCATAAGCCAAGTCATGCCTAGTGTGTGCCAGATAAACCAACTTTCCGCCAAATTTATTGGACTCAGTCAACTTTGACACTTTCTTCTTCGAAGCCCAACTTGTGGTTTTTCTCTATTGAAACACTTGAAGGTTTGTATCCCAGTTTCCCACAAGAGATCAAGTATATACTTCCTTTGAGATATGAAAATGCCTTGGTTTAAGCAAGCAACCTCAATTCCCAATAAATACTTGAGTTGCCCAAGGTCTTTCATCTCGAATCCGATATTTTTCCTTTAGCAATTATTTCTCGTCACGCCATCTCCGTAATAATAATATCATCAACATAGACAAGAAGGATAGTAATTTTTCCTTCATACAAGTTCTTAAAGAAAAGTGTGTGGTCTTCTTGGCTCTGCTTGTATCCTAAGTACACCATTGCTTTTGTGAATCTTCCAAACCATGCTCTAGGAGATTGTTCTAGTCCATATACGACTTTCCTCAATCGACACATCTTGTTGGATCCACACGCAGGGCCAAATCCCGGCGGGATATCCATGTACACTTCTTCTTCTAAGTTTCCATGCAATAATGCATTTTTGACATCAAATTGTTGTAATTCCCATCCGGAGTGAGCAACAAGAGATAATAAGATTCGAACAGTGTTCATTTTTGCAACAGGAGAAAAGGTTTCCTCATAATCTATGCCATGTGTCTTTGTGTATCCTTTTCCCACTAGTCTATCTATGTAATGATCAAGAGTACCATCTGATTTGTGTTTGACTGTATAGATCCACCTACAACCAACGAGTTTCTTGCCTTCCCGTCTACCAACAATTCCCAAGTTCCATTTTTTTCAAGAGATTTCATTTCCTCATCCATGGCTTGGACCCAATTTCTATCTTTCAATGCCTCTTGAACGGATGATGGGATGACCACAAAGTCAACTGCAGAAATAAAACTCTGATGCTGCAAGGAAATATTTTTAGTGGAGACAAATTGAGATATAGGAATTTGGCACATGACCTTTCCCTTTCCTCAAAGCAATAGGAAAATCATCTATTAGTGTCACAAGTATCGTGGCTTGGGAATCACTAATAGGATTGTGAGTTTTAACACTTACCTCCGGCTCGCAATTGAGTTGTGTTTGGAGGTGTCGCTTACTTTTCTATGATACACCAAAGTTGGCTCACCAATTTAGTTTTGTTGGTATGGAAGATGATGGTTCCTGTAATATAGACGATAGAGGAGGGACCAAAATAGAAGTAGGATCAATAATAGAACTTGACATAGGATTCACAATCTACTCGGGAGACTTAATTGTAAGATCATTAGTAGGACTTAAGAGAGGAGTCATAGGCAACTCAGGTAGAACCAAAAACTCGGAATCAAATTCAACATTCAGAATGTTCTCCCCTGAAGCTGAGGATTAGTGAAGTAGGTCAAATTCTCATGAAATGTGACATCTTTAGAGACAAAGTACTTACGACTAGGAGTATGATAGTATTTATATCCTCTCTTATTTGGGGGATAGCCAACAAAGATGCATCTGATTGTGCGGGGGTCTAACTTAATTCGATGTTGTTTATGGATATGGACAAAGGCAATACATCCAAATACTCAAGACTCTGCAAAATAGGAACAGAAGGATACCGTGAAGTCATAAACTGAACAAGACTAACATTACCTAACATGCGAGATGGATCCGATTAATTAAGTAGACGGCAATCAGAAAGACTTCTCCCTAATATGAGTTGGGAACTTCCATTTGAAAGAGGATGGCTCAAGCAACTTCAAGTAAATGACAGTTCTTTCTACAACACCATTTTGTTATGGGGTGTCGACATATGTAAATTCTTGAAGTATTCCCTGTTGACTGGTAAAACTTGAAAAGATGTGATTGGCATACTCTTTCCCACTGTCAGAGTGAATTCTTTTAACCCCATTTCCAAATTATGTTTGTACCATGTTATAAAAACTAATAAATATTTTTGGTACTTCCGACTTATTCTTCACCAAGAAAATCCAAGATGCTCGAGTACAATCATCAATAAATGACATAAACCATTTATTTTAGAACTAGGAGTAAAAGATACACGATGATGTTTAGCTAGCTCACAAGCGTCACATTTAAAAGACTTAACTAAATGGTGTAAAAACAAAGAAGGAAACATAGGCTTAACTAAAGACAATGGTGGATGACCAAGGCGCTTGTGTTGAAGACAAATTTGTGCAGCAGAATGAGAAGAAGACACGGAAGACTCGGTCTTTAAGTAGGAATCCAACACCTTTGAACAATTTGGTTCATCAGATAGACAACCCTCCATTTTCCTTACCAACTCCAATTGTCTTCCCCGTGGTAAGATCCTGAAAAACACAATAAGAAGTGAAAAATATTACTTTACAATTGTGATCACGTGTAAGTTTACGAACATATATTAGGTTGTGAGAGAGTGTGGGAACATGTAGCACGTCCTGTAATTGAAGTGGAGGTTGCAAGTTAACACTCCCAGAACCATCAATACAAGCATAAGAACCATTAGCAGCTGTAACATAACGGTTCTTCTCAGAGGAGGTGTAAGAGGAAATCAAACTAGGATTGAATGTCATATGGTCGGTGGCACTGGAGTCCAAAATCCAAGCATTCTTAGCGATTTTACCACAAACACTAAAGGATTCAGAGCATACACTCAAACCGGTTGTCGGTAGAGAAAAACTTCCATAAGGCTTACTAAAAGAGTTAAGTATAGCTTTTAAACGATTCACCTCATCCTCAGTGAATGTTAAAGTATAATCAACATAAATTTTTCCAGCCATTTGTAGCAAGCTAAAAAACAGCAATAAGACGAGCCAAACAACAACAAAAAAGGTGAAATAGAGGTGTTTCTAGACGGTTTCTGAACAGAAAAAAAAGAAACCACAATGAAGGGTAACAAGGCTGCAATGAAGGCAGTAAAATTGTCACAATCAAGGTGACTTAGGGTTTACCGTAATGAAGATGGTTGGGGTTTATGCGGAAGCAAGTCTCTCAAGATCAAAGCTTTGATACCATGTTGATAATTAAATATTTGGTGAAATGCTTGATTTACAAAACACTCAAGTGATTTTATTATATAAACACAAGAGAGTAGTTACATGATAAGATTGAAGTTATTTCCTAGGTGCATGTATGTAATTTACAAGGCATAAATTTCTAGACTCCTAGATACATGAATAGACTCATAAATGCAATATTATAATTCCAATAATTTGTAATTCCAATAATTCCAACAGGTACCTTAATGACTCAATAAGTCTTATATATTGTCTTGGTCCGATATCTTCTTCTTCTGAATCTTTCGACAATTACACTCTTGGTTTTGCAGTTGTCGAAGTCGAGTTGCATTCTTCCATATCAATTCTCTTGAGAATTTATCCTACATATATTCTTTGATGCATCATCAAACCTCTACTACACTTGTAGAATTCAATGCAAAGGAAATATGAAATGTCTCCCAAATCAGACATTTTGAACTCCTTGTTGAGATCACCTTTGAAGTCTTCGATCTCCTTCTTGCAACTACCTGTTATTAACAAGTCATCGACATAGAGACATAGTATAAGTAATTCTCTATTGCTTCGATTTCATATATTCTACGTTTAGTTGTGCACTTCACAAATTCCTTTTCCCTTAGAAAACTATCAATCTTATTATTCCAAGCTCTTGAAACTTGTTTCAATCCATACATGGCTTTATACAGCCTGTGCAACTTTCTCTCTTCGCCATGCTTCACAAACCTAATTGGTTGTGCAACATAGACTTATTCTTCTAAGGGTATATTCAGGAATGCACACTTCATGTCCATTTGACATATTTTCCAAATGTTTATTTCTGCTAAATCAACAATCAACCTTATTGTTTCGATTCTAGCCACATGTGAAAACTTCATCAAGTCTATTCCTTCCTTCCGAAAATCCTTTGCCACTAGCCTTGATTTGTGTTGAGTTACTTCCCCTTTGGGATTCATCTTCACTTTGTATACCCACTTGACATCAATTTCCTTCTTTCCTTGAGGAAACTCGACAAGTGACCAAGTGTGGTTGTCTTCAATGGACTTTACTTATTCGTTCATTACTTTCACCCACTTCGATTATTTAATGCTTCAGCTGCATTTATAGGTTCAAAGTCTCCATAGAAAGAATAATGTACTAGCTTACCTTTATTATCAACCACATCATTTGATGTTACCACACAATCTTGCAACCTTGATGGCATGTGTCTTGATATATGTGGTCTGCTTGTACATGAACGGAAGAAATTTAAAACCTGCAGAATTGTCAGCGAGTTTATCAATATTAGGCAGGGGTAGGCGTCCTTAGGACATGCCTTATTGAGATCAGAGTAATCAATGCACATGAGCCATTTTATATTATTCTTTTTGACAAGTACATGGTTGGACATCCAAGTGGTATATTGGGATTCCAAATAAAGTGGCCTCTGAAGGTCCCTAATCCTTGCTCGACAAATTTCAATTTTTTGGGGTGCTTTGGTTCGCAGGGCTACGCCTTGGGGCATTATCAATTGTCATATGGTGACATGCCACCGGATCGAGACAGCATTTTTGTAGTGCCTGTGCGAAGAGGTTTTGAGCTGGTTCTGGACCAATTTTGAAGGTCTACTTCGATCTTGACCTTTGTCGAATCTTTATCGAGCGGTATGAGCTCGAACTCACCATCTAAGATTGGTCACATCTATTGCTTAGTGGGTCCTTCGTAGTCATGGGAACAATGAGTCTTCCTCGATCATTGGTGCTTTACCTTCCTCTTTCTCTCACGAGTCCCGGTTCCAAGCGGCTGTCAAGGTCGATATGCTGACTCGAGGGAGGAGCTTTGGCCTATGTGAGCTTTGAAGGTCGACTCGCTCTAACTTATGGTTGAGATTGATGGAATCCATGCCCTTCGAGGATACCTCAAAGCATCTTTAGGCTGCCGAATATATCCATGCAAGGTTGCCACTTGCCCGTCATAGATAGTACTCCATCTTCGTGTGGACCATGGATGGTATTGCTATCCGAATACCTGAACTCGACTTTGTAGGATTTTTGTATCCAAATGTGCGGATAGCAAGAGTCGCCACCGACTTTTATTTTTATCCAATTAAGGAAGGTAAAAGTACGTAAAAGACCTTCGCTTAGATTCCGAAGTTCGGGAGAATGGTTATGAAAAGGAAGGTATTAGCACCCTTTCCATCCGCAGCTTATTCTACTTGCCTTAGTTGCTCTTAGATCACTTTAAAATTGCTTTCTCGTGTGTTTGACAAAATATTTTGAAAGATGGCATTTCGCTTTGACTTTGTAATGACTCATGTAGGAGTGTATACAAAGTGTTCGAAATGTTTTGTTTTGAAAAAGAATTTGAATTTTGAAAAGAGTGTGGTGAAAAGCATTTGGTAGAGCGAGCAACTAGAGACTTATTACCCACTTTAATTTGGTCGTTGCATTTCTATCGCCTTTAGAATAGCGCCTGCATTCATTAGTTAGTAGGTAGCTCCATTCGTAGGATGTAAGCGGACATTCAAGGGACATCGATGGTCATCGAAGGCAACTTGTAGGAAGTATCCTAGCACATTCAAGGACTATCATCATTTTCAGAGGCGATAATCGAGGGTCAAGATCATGTATTCGGAGGCGACATCGGGTCTTATGATCTTGTATCAAGGGACTATGATGATTTGTTTGAAGGCAACGGTGCTAGAATACCCCACGCTCGAGGACATGACCATTTTGAATTCAAAGGCAACGAGAGAATTACCCTAAGGGTGCGTGTGAGAGAGTGTGTTGATTTCAGATATTTTATCTTGCAAATTAGTGGGCTAAGTTCAATTTTAGTCTTGCCATACACGCCTAGTTACTAGCAATTGATAAGGTAAAAGTAAAATGCGAATGGAAGTGCTAAAAGGTAAATGTCCCACGCTATTACAAGGCTTGGGGCGTATACATAATTTAAACTTGCGTAAAATAAAGTCCTAATTTAAACTATTACATCCCATAGATATTATTGAAAAACAAATGAAAATAGTGAAGAAACGTCCGAATCGATTAACCTCAGAAACGAACGAGAAATCTAAAATATGATGAAATCGAAATAAGAGAAAATGTTAGAAAAATGCAAATTTTAAATTGGAAAAAATATGACATGCTGGAAATAATGTAAATATACTAAAATAATTTTTTGGGATTTTAGATGCAATTTAATTAAAAACTAATTAACAATGATTTAAATGCAAAATTACAAATAAAATAAATATGCATGCAAAATATGTTTTTAATTTATTAAATTAAATAAAGATTTTCTGAAAATAAATGCAAAAGAAAATTAATTTTTGATGATTTTTAATGCATAAATAAAATTGTGGAAAGAATTAAAATATAATGCAAAATATGAAAATATAATAAAATATGAAAATATATAAGTTTGGAAAAGAGAAACCAAATGGTCCCGGGAGAATCGAACCAGGACCTTGAGAGCATCAACATGATGAGCCTTTACCACTACGCCAAGTGTACTTCACCGCTTGAACCGGATCGAGTAAAACAAAGACATGTGTCGCCTCGGCTTCCTCAACTGCCAAGCTTCATCGCCCCCGATTTGAATATTTGAAGCTAGCGTCGGCTGTTATTCGACGCTACGTCCCTGGCTAATTCAAAAAATCAAGCAAACATAATATAAATAAAATCTAAGGCCATGGTTCGATTCAGGACATCATTCCGAACACAATGGTATAAGTCTCATGGTCCAATTTTTCCTTTTAAACAAAACCCTAAATCGTGGTTACAAACCCTAGCTATGGCATATCGAGCTCCAGGATATGGAAATGTAATCAAACCACCCAGAACGTTTGCAAACTTATCACTGATCAAGAAAACAACAACAAATCGTGTTAATAACGCATGAATATGAGAAATCGATTTTGAAATTTTCAAGAACAAACCAAACACGGATTTTCTGATTCTGGATGCTTTTTGGCAATGTGAAGGTCTGGAATGCTTCCAGTGATGTCAAGGAATATGTTTGGATCCTCAAAACCAATTGAAACGAGCTGGAACAAGGATTGCAAATAGCTTCAAGAACACGATTTTTTGGCTTTTAGGTTAGGGTTTCTGGAGCAATTTTTTCGTCCTCTTATGATTGATATGCATCAGGTATAAGTATTGGATGGATTTGGGATCATTATTGGCAAGAATCAATCACCATTCAATGATAATCAAATTTGATTTTTTCATGAAAATCAAATTTTCAAAACTTGATCAATTTCAATCCAATCTTGCCTTTTTTGATCCAATTTCGAAATTGCTGGCTTTTAATGAATTGCTTGGGTCTTAAGGAAAGAATAAAATCAATCTTTCAATTAATTTTGATTTTATAATTTATTTTTAAATTTAATTTGCATTTAAATGAATAAATTACAAATTAAATAGAAAAATAAACCAAAAATTGTGGCATTGGGCTTGGATATTCCTAATTGTATGAGGAATAAGTTTGATGAAGAAAAGCAAGCCCATTTGCAAAAGATTTGATTTTTGAAGTATCTCTTTGTGCATTCTTTCAAAATTGCCCAACTTGTGAATGGTGTAACTTGCTCAATTTTCCACATTTTGAATGTTCTTGGACTTTTAGAAAGCTCTAATAGCCCTCTAACCAACCCTTTGGTCTCATCTCAATTGGAGTTACCATGCTCAATATATCTTCAAACAAAAAGTTGACTTTTGTTGACTTTGAAAATGACTCAGAATGTTTTGAGCTATACCTCTCAAATGAAGCATTTTTGGACATTCTTGTGAGACATGAAGTTGTAGAGAATTGAATTTCCTTCAAAATGAGCTTTGTGGAAAATTTCTCGAGAAAGTATGAGAAAGTTATGATCACCAAAGTTCATTGACTTTTCACCTAAACCCTAATTTAGAAAGTTTGACTTTGAGCAAATCTTGAGTTTTCTTGATGAATCATGATCAACCCTTGATCAAATGATGAATGTAACTTCAAAATGAGGATGTTGACCAAAAATATGAAGTTTGACTGTATGTTGACCATGCTGACTTTTTGTCCAATACAACCGATTTTCAACCATCCGAGCAATTGTCCGAGGAAACTTGACTTCAGGAGGCTTGAAACTTGACATGGAGAATCTTTGAAGCATATGAGGAGGCATGAAGGCCATTGAGATGTTGGAAATCCATCTTGACTTGAGAGATACCAAACCCTAGTTTGGGTTGATTGTCAGAGAGTTTGTCCGATCAACTCTCGAGGAATCCTTGAGTAGGGATGTATGAAAGTTCTTGAGTAGATGGAGGGCAAATTTTGGGGTATGACAGCTGCCCCTGTTCAATCTTCTTGTACTGGAGGGTTAGATTGACACGCTTGTCTTTTGTGACCCGGAGGTAGAAGATGATTGAACACTCGAGTACACCGGAAAATTTGCACTCGCAGCTTATCGATGATGCGAACGGGCTTACAGATGCCATTTGGAGAAGCTGGAGTGAGTCGTGACGCCGACTCGATATCGGAGGATTTGCGGAAAGTGAGCCGTACTAGGCTCGTGAGGGCGCTCCTCGGCAAGGAGAGGAGATGGGCTTAAGATGCCATCCGGAGGGAGTCGTACGTTAGACTTCGTGTTCATTTTGAATGAAGTTATTGGTTTGTATTGATTTTTAACCATATATGCAGCATTCTGAAAGTGAAGCACCGTTGACAAATAGTCGGAGATGGGCTTAAGATGCCATCCAAGGCAACTGAGTCGTACGCTAGACTCTATAGTTGCCGTTGATAATAGGAAAGGGTCAGAATAAATCTTCGTGCCGATTACTCCGAGGGAGATAGTAGTTGGCAAAATGTGGATAGTTCCTCGTGCATCGGTGTTGATCCATTGCTCGTTATCGGAGGATAACCGAGGTGGTCTTTTGATAGTTTTCCGCCGATTCGGCTTAATCCTCGACTATTCTGGAGGAGGACAACCAAGGGCGGTCTTTTCGATAGTTTTCCGCCGATTCGCTTAATCTTTGACTCACGTCGGAGGACAACCAAGGGCGGTTCTTCGATAGTTTTCTCGTCGATTCGGGCTTAATCTCGACTCAAGCCTGTTAGGATCACACTGCTTGAGAAAACAAGAGGAACTTTGATAGAATATTGGTTAGTTTTATGCAAAGTATGATGCATGACAAGTATATGAATGACATATGCATGAATTATGACTTTATGAGAAATGTATGAATGATGGATGTTGTGGTATTTCAAAACATATCCATCTTGAAGAAGATGCGATATTCTCGTTTGAGGATTTCTCGCCGCTTAGGGAATTGAGTAGGTGAGAACCCCGCTTTTGAAGGAGAAGAAAGATATCCTGGATTCCTCTGATGCACTATCTGACCAAGTCTTGGGCCCAGGTATTGTTGAGGAAGGTAGAGATTTGAGAAGCTAGTTGTTGGAGATCTCATAGACCTCGGCCGAGGAGAACTGGAGGCGATCCGCTGGGGACCTGTATGTAGACCTCACCGAGGAAATTTAGGAGGCGCCCATGGGATTCGAAAGTGTAGATCTCGAGAGCATTTGATAGTTGCCGGAGACCGGTTGAAGAGCTGTGAACCTCGTTGTAATCTTTGTTTGGGGATGAAGATGTAGTTTCCTCCGATGCTATCGATCTCAATCCACCATTACCGAAAATACCATTACTGGTGAAGTGTTATTTCTGAGACTCGATGTAACATTGCTGAGTGGAATCGTCATGGATTCCTTTGCTCATGGGAAGTTGTGTTGTGAGTGACACTTTTGTGGATCATGTCGAATGCTTTGGTGACTTTCGCCGCCCCAATTCCTAGAGCCCGTAGTAAGTACTTTTGTATGTTCACTTTTCGTATGTTTGTGATTAGATTCTTATTGTCAAACGCGATAGTCATTCAAAGCAAACGTTGGATTTATTGCAACAACAATGTTGAAAATTGTAAAGAAAGAATCGTGATTTATTGGAAGGTGGCGATGGCCAAGTAGTTTATACACAAGAAAAGTAAAAGCTATTGAAACAATCTCTGCTAAGTTCCAACTATGCTAGTACTCATATATTTAACTATCTCATCTCCTTGCTGCCAAGAGAAAGTGAGTAGATCGATCTTTTGCCATTCGAACCTTGAATGTCGATAGTAGTCCAAATGTGATCCGAAGAGACATAGTCGTACGCTTTAATCCCTAACTTTTGCCTAGACCTTTTGGTTTTCATTCTACCGGATACCTTTCTTGCCCAAGCCGCCTTTTCGTGTTTTCAACTGCCGTGTACATGTTTTGTATATATCCTTTTATTTTTGCCCGAACCTTTGGTTCGCCAGATGCCCTTATTTTTGCCTAGGCAGTCGACCCACGTAGTCTCTTTTATGCGTAGTATTTTTGACTATGTCTCGCTCATGGGTGTGGAAAGTCTCACCATCCATGGTGTTATATCATAGTCCACGGAATACTGCCTTGACTACAAATGGTCCTCGTAGGTGGGAGTCCATTTTCTCGATCACCTTGTGGAAGAATGATGCTTGACTACTAGATCACCGACTTGTAGACTTGGCTTGACCTTCT
>CM038795.1:94438344-94487235 GCA_021764765.1 Vicia sativa
ATAAATACATTTATAGAAATCTAATTTCTTTTAATGGAGATAAAAGAATAAACTATATCACCTTTTAAATATACTTTTATTCATAAAGTCGTGATTTTAACTCATTGGAAATATTTTAGATAGAATATTATGTTACAAATAAATTTGGTACTATCAAATCCATAAACTGTGATTTATTTTTTAATGGAAATAAAAAATAAACTATATGATCCTTAAAAATACTTGTATTCATAAATTCAAGCATTTTAATTCATTCAAAATATTTTAGATAGAATATTATGTTGCAAATATATTTGGTACTATCAAATCCATAAGCTAAATTATGTACGCTAACATTTTATATATAATCAACTAAAACTCACAAAGGTAAATTTAAAATGTCCACAAAGAAAAAAAATTAATTAATTTTCTTACATATAACTTAATTTTTTAATTATTTTTATATTTACATTTTTTTTAAAAAACAAATTGTTTCAAATATCTAAGATATCCGCATCCCACTTAATTTTTTTCAAATTTAATTAAAAACACAATCTATTATTTATTTAATTTTTCAAATGAGATAAATAGAAAATATTAATATTTTTAACAAAATAAACTTTTCATTTCTAAAACAAGACTTAAAAACACCATCTCTAAAATTCATTCACGTAACTAATCTAGATAAGGATGGAGCAATATTTCTAAAGTTAATCCATCAACTAATCTATGCATATATTAGCATCTACCTAAGAATTGATATTTTATGCTTTAAATAGTTATACTATGAATGGTTTTATCTTTTAGGATTGTGTCTATGTGTTTTTGTGAGAAGATTTTTTCATTTCGCTAACCATATTGTGTCTTATTTTAAGAATGAAGAACATGTAGTAGCATAGGTTCCAGCTTTGTGTCTTAATATTGCATACTTTTTCAAGCAACCAAATTTTTTGTTAATCTCCCCGCCACTTCTATGGATAATTTTAGAAGCGGAAACACTGTGATATAATACATCGCTGTAGGCCTACTACATGGATAAAGCCTAATGTGTTCTTAGTTGAAATTGTTATATTTTGTTGATAAATAATAATTTATCATGAAAATTGATACACTAAATATTTTAAAGATAGAAATCTAATTTCTTTTTTTAATGGAGATAAAAAATAAACTATATCACCTTTAAAATACTTTATTCATAAAGTCAGATTTTAACTCATTGGAAATATTTTAGATAGAATATTATGTTACAAATAAATTTGGTACTATCAAATCCATAAACCAGATTTATTTTTAATGGAAATAAAAATAAACTATATGATCCTTAAAAATACTTGTATTCATAAATTAGCATTTTAATTCATTCAAAATATTTTAGATAGAATATTATGTTGCAAATATATTTGGTACTATCAAATCCATAAGCTAAATTACCTAACATTTTTATATATAATCAACTAAAACTCACAAAGGTAAATTTAAAATGCATCCAGTAAAAAAAATTAATTAATTTTCTTACATATAACTTAATTTTGTTTATTTTTATATTTACATTTTTTAAAAAACAAATTGTTTCAAATAAGATATCGTGCATCGCACTTAATTTTTCAAATTTAATTAAAAACACAATCTATTATTTATTTAATTTTTTCAAATGAGATAAATAGAAAAATATTAATATTTTTAACAAAATAAACTTTTCATTTCTAAAAACAATACCGAAAAACACCATCTCTAAAATTCATTCACGTAACTAATCTAGATAAGGATGGAGCAATATTTCTAAAGTTAATCCAATAACTAATCTTATGCATATATTAGCATCTACCTAAGAATTGATATTTTTATGCTTTAAATAGTTATGCTGTGAATGGTTTTATCTTTTAGGATTGTGTCTATGTGTTTTTGTGAGAAGATTTTTCATTTCTGCTAACCATATTGTGTCTTATTTTAAGAATGAAGAACATGTAGTAGACATAGGTTCCAGTTTTGTGTCTTTAATATTGCATACTTTTTTTCAAGCAACCAAATTTTTTTGCTAATCTCCCAGCCACTTCTATGGGTAATAATTTTAGAAGCTTAAACACTGATATAATACATCGTTTTGTAGCCCACTATGTGGATAGGCCTAATGTGTTCTTGTAGTTGAAATTGTGGGTATTTTGGTTGATAAATAATAATTTATCATGAAAATTGATACACTAAATATTTTAAAGATAGAAATCTAATTTCTTTTTAATGGAGATAAAAAATAAACTATATCACCTTTAAAAATACTTTATTCATAAAGTCAGATTTTAACTCATTGGAAATATTTTAGATAGAATATTATGTTACAAATAAATTTGGTACTATCAAATCCATAAACCAGATTTATTTTTTTAATGGAAATAAAAATAAACTATATGATCCTTAAAAATACTTGTATTCATAAATTCAGATTTTAATTCATTCAAAATATTTTAGATAGAATATTATGTTGCAAATATATTTGGTACTATCAAATCCATAAGCTAAATTATGTACTAACATTTTTATATATAATCAACTAAAACTCACAAAGGTAAATTTAAATGTATCCACAAAAAAAAATTAATTAATTTTCTTACATATAACTTAATTTTAATTATTTTTATATTTATATTTTTAAAAACAAATTGTTTCAAATATCTAAGATATTCGTGCATCCGCACTTAATTTTTTTCAAATTTAATTAAAACACAATCTATTATTTATTTAATTTTTTCAAATGAGATAAATAGAAAATATTAATATTTTAACAAAATAAACTTTTCATTTCTAAAAAAGAGTAAAAAAACACCATCTCTAAAATTCATTCACGAACTAATCTAGATAAGGATGGAGCAATATTTCTAAAGTTAATCCAATAACTAATTTATGCATATATTAGCATCTACCTAAGAATTGATATTTTTATGCTTTAAATAGTTATACTATGAATGGTTTTATCTTTTAGGATTGTGTCTATGTGTTTTTGTGAGAAGATTTTTCATTTCGCTAACCATATTGTGTCTTATTTTAAGAATGAAGAACATGTAGTAGACATAGGTTCCACTTTTGTGTCTTAATATTGCATACTTTTTTCAAGCAACCAAATTTTTTTTTAATCTCCTGCGCCACTTCTATGGGTAATAATTTTAGAAGGAAACACTCATATATAATCGTTGTAGGCCTGTACATGTGGATAGGCCTAATGTGTTTCTGTAGTTGAAATTGTTATTTTGGTTGATAAATAATAATTTATCATGAAAATTGATACACTAAATATTTTAAAGATAGAAATCTAATTTCTTTTTTAATGGAGATAAAAAATAAACTATATCACCTTTAAATATACTTTATTCATAAAGTCAGATTTTAACTCATTGGAAATATTTTAGATAGAATATTATGTTACAAATAAATTTGGTACTATCAAATCCATAAACTGGATTTATTTTTAATGGAAATAAAAATAAACTATATGATCCTTAAAATACTTGTATTCATAAATTAAGCATTTTAATTCATTCAAAATATTTTAGATAGAATATTATGTTGCAAATATATTTGGTACTATCAAATCCATAAGCTAAATTATGTACTAACATTTTTATATATAATCAACTAAAACTCACAAAGGTAAATTTAAATGTATCCACAAAAAAAAAATTAATTAATTTTCTTACATATAACTTAATTTTAATTATTTTTATATTTACATTTTTTTTAAAAAACAAATTGTTTCAAATATCTAAGATATCCGTGCATCCGCACTTAATTTTTTTTAAATTTAATTAAAAACACAATCTATTATTTATTTAATTTTTTCAAATGAGATAAATAGAAAAATATTAATATTTTTAACAAAATAAACTTTTCATTTCTAAAAAAGACCGAAAAAACACCATCTCTAAAATTCATTCACGTAACTAATCTAGATAAGGATGGAGCAATATTTCTAAAGTTAATCCAGTCAACTAATTTATGCATATATTAGCATCTACCTAAGAATTGATATTTTTATGCTTTAAATAGTTATACTATGAATGGTTTTATCTTTTAGGATTGTGTCTATGTGTTTTTGTGAGAAGATTTTTTCATTTCTGCTAACCATATTGTGTCTTATTTTAAGAATGAAGAACATGTAGTAGACATAGGTTCCAGCTTTGTGTCTTAATATTGCATACTTTTTTCAAGCAACCAAATTTTTTTTGTTAATCTCCCCGGCGCCACTTCTATGGGTAATAATTTTTAGAAGCGGAAACACTCGTATATAATCGCTCGTTGTAGGTCGCATTATGTGGATAGGCCTAATGTGTTTCAGTAGTTGAAATTGTGGTATTTTGGTTGATAAATAATAATTTATCATGAAAATTGATACACTAAATATTTTAAAGATAGAAATCTAATTTCTTTTTTTAATGGAGATAAAAGAATAAACTATATCACCTTTAAATATACTTTATTCATAAAGTCAGCATTTTAACTCATTGGAAATATTTTAGATAGAATATTATGTTACAAATAAATTTGGTACTATCAAATCCATAAACCTGGATTTATTTTTTTAATGGAAATAAAAAATAAACTATATGATCCTTAAAAATACTTGTATTCATAAATTCAGCATTTTAATTCATTCAAAATATTTTAGATAGAATATTATGTTGCAAATATATTTGGTACTATCAAATCCATAAGCTAAATTATGTACGAACATTTTTATATATAATCAACTAAAACTCACAAAGGTAAATTTAAATGTATCCAAGAAAAAAATTAATTAATTTTCTTACATATAACTTAATTTTAATTATTTTTATATTTACATTTTTAAAAACAAATTGTTTCAAATATCTAAGATATCCGTGCATCCGCACTTAATATTTTTAAAATTTAATTAAAAACACAATCTATTATTTATTTAATTTTTTCAAATGAGATAAATAGAAAAATATTAATATTTTTAACAAAATAAACTTTTCATTTCTAAAAACAGTACCGAAAAACACCATCTCTAAAATTCATTCACGAACTAATCTAGATAAGGATGGAGCAATATTTCTAAAGTTAATCCACCAACTAATTTATGCATATATTAGCATCTACCTAAGAATTGATATTTTTATGCTTTAAATAGTTATACTATGAATGGTTTTATCTTTTAGGATTGTGTCTATGTGTTTTTGTGAGAAGATTTTTTCATTTCTGCTAACCATATTGTGTCTTATTTTAAGAATGAAGAACATGTAGTAGACATAGGTTCCAGCTTTGTGTCTTAATATTGCATACTTTTTCAAGCAACCAAATTTTCTTTTGCTAATCTCCCCAGCGCCACTTCTATGGGTAATAATTTTAGCGGAAACACTCGATATAATACATCGTCTTTGTAGGTCACTATGTGGATAGGCCTAATGTGTTCTGTAGTTGAAATTGTGGGTACTTTGGTTGATAAATAATAATTTATCATGAAAATTGATACACTAAATATTTTAAAGATAGAAATCTAATTTCTTTTTTTAATGGAGATAAAAAAATAAACTATATCACCTTTAAAAATACTTTATTCATAAAGTCAGATTTTAACTCATTGGAAATATTTTAGATAGAATATTATGTTACAAATAAATTTGGTACTATCAAATCCATAAACCAGATTTATTTTTTAATGGAAATAAAAATAAACTATATGATCCTTAAAATACTTGTATTCATAAATTCAGCATTTTAATTCATTCAAAATATTTTAGATAGAATATTATGTTGCAAATATATTTGGTACTATCAAATCCATAAGCTAAATTATGTACAACATTTTATATATAATCAACTAAAACTCACAAAGGTAAATTTAAAATGTATCCACAGTAAAAAAAATTAATTAATTTTCTTACATATAACTTAATTTTAATTATTTTTATATTTACATTTTTTAAAAACAAATTGTTTCAAATATCTAAGATATTCGTGCATCCGCACTTAATTTTTTCAAATTTAATTAAAAACACAATCTATTATTTATTTAATTTTTCAAATGAGATAAATAGAAAATATTAATATTTTTAACAAAATAAACTTTTCATTTCTAAAAATAGACCGAAAAACACCATCTCTAAAATTCATTCACGTAACTAATCTAGATAAGGATGGAGCAATATTTCTAAAGTTAATCCACCAACTAATTTATGCATATATTAGCATCTACCTAAGAATTGATATTTTTATGCTTTAAATAGTTATACTATGAATGGTTTTATCTTTTAGGATTGTGTCTATGTGTTTTTGTGAGAAGATTTTTCATTTCTAACCATATTGTGTCTTATTTTAAGAATGAAGAACATGTAGTAGACATAGGTTCCAAGCTTTGTGTCTTAATATTGCATACTTTTTTCAAGCAACCAAATTTTTTTGTTAATCTCCCCGCCACTTCTATGGGTAATAATTTTAGAAGCGGAAACACTGATATAATACATCGTTTTGTAGGCCTAGTACGTGGATAGGCCTAATGTGTTCTGTAGTTGAAATTGTGGGTATTTTGGTTGATAAATAATAATTTATCATGAAAATTGATACACTAAATATTTTAAAGATAGAAATCTAATTTCTTTTTAATGGAGATAAAAAATAAACTATATCACCTTTAAAAATACTTTATTCATAAAGTCAGATTTTAACTCATTGGAAATATTTTAGATAGAATATTATGTTACAAATAAATTTGGTACTATCAAATCCATAAACTGGATTTATTTTTTAATGGAAATAAAAATAAACTATATGATCCTTAAAAATACTTGTATTCATAAATTCAGCATTTTAATTCATTCAAAATATTTTAGATAGAATATTATGTTGCAAATATATTTGGTACTATCAAATCCATAAGCTAAATTATGTACGAACATTTTATATATAATCAACTAAAACTCACAAAGGTAAATTTAAATGTATCCACAGTAAAAAAAATTAATTAATTTTCTTACATATAACTTAATTTTAATTATTTTTATATTTACATTTTTAAAAAACAAATTGTTTCAAATATCTAAGATATTCGTGCATCCGCACTTAATTTTTTTCAAATTTAATTAAAACACAATCTATTATTTATTTAATTTTTTCAAATGAGATAAATAGAAAATATTAATATTTTTAACAAAATAAACTTTTCATTTCTAAAAAAAAAAAAACACCATCTCTAAAATTCATTCACGTAACTAATCTAGATAAGGATGGAGCAATATTTCTAAAGTTAATCCAACAACTAATTTATGCATATATTAGCATCTACCTAAGAATTGATATTTTTATGCTTTAAATAGTTATACTATGAATGGTTTTATCTTTTAGGATTGTGTCTATGTGTTTTTGTGAGAAGATTTTTCATTTCTCGCTAACCATATTGTGTGTTATTTTAAGAATGAAGAACATGTAGTAGACATAGGTTCCAATTTTGTGTCTTAATATTGCATACTTTTTTCAAGCAACCAAATTTTTTTTGCTAATCTCCCAAGCCACTTCTATGGGTAATAATTTTAGAAGAAACACAGATATACATCGCTCGTAGGCTTGTACTATGTGGATAGGCCTAATGTGTTTTGTAGTTGAAATTGTTGGTATTTTGGTTGATAAATAATAATTTATCATGAAAATTGATACACTAAATATTTTAAAGATAGAAATCTAATTTCTTTTTTAATGGAGAAAAAAATAAACTATATCACCTTTAAATATACTTTATTCATAAAGTCAGCATTTTAACTCATTGGAAATATTTTAGATAGAATATTATGTTACAAATAAATTTGGTACTATCAAATCCATAAACCTGGATTTATTTTTTTAATGGAAATAAAAAATAAACTATATGATCCTTAAAAATACTTGTATTCATAAATTCAGCATTTTAATTCATTCAAAATATTTTAGATAGAATATTATGTTGCAAATATATTTGGTACTATCAAATCCATAAGCTAAATTATGTACGAACATTTTTATATATAATCAACTAAAACTCACAAAGGTAAATTTAAAATGTATCCACAGTAAAAAAAAATTAATTAATTTTCTTACATATAACTTAATTTTAATTATTTTTATATTTACATTTTTTTTAAAAAACAAATTGTTTCAAATATCTAAGATATCCGTGCATCCGCACTTAATTTTTTTAAAATTTAATTAAAAACACAATCTATTATTTATTTAATTTTTCAAATGAGATAAATAGAAAATATTAATATTTTTAACAAAATAAACTTTTCATTTCTAAAAATAAGACTTAAAAACACCATCTCTAAAATTCATTCACGTAACTAATCTAGATAAGGATGGAGCAATATTTCTAAAGTTAATCCAATAACTAATTTATGCATATATTAGCATCTACCTAAGAATTGATATTTTATGCTTTAAATAGTTATACTATGAATGGTTTTATCTTTTAGGATTGTGTCTATGTGTTTTTGTGAGAAGATTTTTCATTTCTCGCTAACCATATTGTGTCTTATTTTAAGAATGAAGAACATGTAGTAGACATAGGTTCCAGCTTTGTGTCTTAATATTGCATACTTTTTCAAGCAACCAAATTTTTTTTGTTAATCTCCCGCCACTTCTATGGGTAATAATTTTAGAAGTGGAAACACTGCATATAATACATCGCCGTAGGCCGGTACTATGTGGATAGGCCTAATGTGTTCAGAGTTGAAATTGTTGGTATTTTGTTGATAAATAATAATTTATCATGAAAATTGATACACTAAATATTTTAAAGATAGAAATCTAATTTCTTTTTTAATGGAGATAAAAAATAAACTATATCACCTTTAAAAATACTTTATTCATAAAGTCAAGATTTTAACTCATTGGAAATATTTTAGATAGAATATTATGTTACAAATAAATTTGGTACTATCAAATCCATAAACTGGATTTATTTTTTAATGGAAATAAAAATAAACTATATGATCCTTAAAAATACTTGTATTCATAAATTAAGCATTTTAATTCATTCAAAATATTTTAGATAGAATATTATGTTGCAAATATATTTGGTACTATCAAATCCATAAGCTAAATTATGTACGAACATTTTTATATATAATCAACTAAAACTCACAAAGGTAAATTTAAATGTATCCACAGAAAAAAAATTAATTAATTTTCTTACATATAACTTAATTTTAATTATTTTTATATTTACATTTTTTTAAAAAAACAAATTGTTTCAAATATCTAAGATATTCGTGCATCCGCACTTAATTTTTTTCAAATTTAATTAAAAACACAATCTATTATTTATTTAATTTTTTCAAATGAGATAAATAGAAAATATTAATATTTTTAACAAAATAAACTTTTCATTTCTAAAAATAAGACGAAAAACACCATCTCTAAAATTCATTCACGAACTAATCTAGATAAGGATGGAGCAATATTTCTAAAGTTAATCCAATCAACTAATTTATGCATATATTAGCATCTACCTAAGAATTGATATTTTTATGCTTTAAATAGTTATGCTGTGAATGGTTTTATCTTTTAGGATTGTGTCTATGTGTTTTTGTGAGAAGATTTTTCATTTCGCTAACCATATTGTGTCTTATTTTAAGAATGAAGAACATGTAGTAGACATAGGTTCCAGCTTTGTGTCTTAATATTGCATACTTTTTCAAGCAACCAAATTTTTTTGCTAATCTCCCGCCACTTCTATGGGTAATATTTTAGAAGCGAAACACTCGATATAATACATCGTTTTGTAGGTACTATGTGGATAGGCCTAATGTGTTCGTAGTTGAAATTGTGGTATTTTGGTTGATAAATAATAATTTATCATGAAAATTGATACACTAAATATTTTAAAGATAGAAATCTAATTTCTTTTTTAATGGAGATAAAAAATAAACTATATCACCTTTAAAAATACTTTATTCATAAAGTCAGATTTTAACTCATTGGAAATATTTTAGATAGAATATTATGTTACAAATAAATTTGGTACTATCAAATCCATAAACCAGATTTATTTTTTAATGGAAATAAAAATAAACTATATGATCCTTAAAAATACTTGTATTCATAAATTCAGCATTTTAATTCATTCAAAATATTTTAGATAGAATATTATGTTGCAAATATATTTGGTACTATCAAATCCATAAGCTAAATTATGTACTAACATTTTATATATAATCAACTAAAACTCACAAAGGTAAATTTAAATGTATCCACAGAAAAAAAATTAATTAATTTTCTTACATATAACTTAATTTTAATTATTTTTATATTTACATTTTTAAAAACAAATTGTTTCAAATATCTAAGATATTCGCATCCGCACTTAATTTTTTCAAATTTAATTAAAAACACAATCTATTATTTATTTAATTTTTTCAAATGAGATAAATAGAAAAATATTAATATTTTTAACAAAATAAACTTTTCATTTCTAAAAACAGAACCGAAAAACACCATCTCTAAAATTCATTCACGTAACTAATCTAGATAAGGATGGAGCAATATTTCTAAAGTTAATCCAGTCAACTAATTTATGCATATATTAGCATCTACCTAAGAATTGATATTTTATGCTTTAAATAGTTATACTATGAATGGTTTTATCTTTTAGGATTGTGTCTATGTGTTTTTGTGAGAAGATTTTTTCATTTCTGCTAACCATATTGTGTGTTATTTTAAGAATGAAGAACATGTAGTAGACATAGGTTCCAGCTTTGTGTCTTAATATTGCATACTTTTTTCAAGCAACCAAATTTTTTTTTAATCTCCCCGGCGCCACTTCTATGGGTAATAATTTTTAGAAGCGGAAACACTGTGATATAATCGCTCGTTGTAGGCCGGTACTGTGGATAGGCCTAATGTGTTTCTGTAGTTGAAATTGTTGGTATTTTGGGTGATAAATAATAATTTATCATGAAAATTGATACACTAAATATTTTAAAGATAGAAATCTAATTTCTTTTTTTAATGGAGATAAAAGAATAAACTATATCACCTTTAAATATACTTTATTCATAAAGTCAGCATTTTAACTCATTGGAAATATTTTAGATAGAATATTATGTTACAAATAAATTTGGTACTATCAAATCCATAAACCTGATTTATTTTTTAATGGAAATAAAAAATAAACTATATGATCCTTAAAAATACTTGTATTCATAAATTAAGCATTTTAATTCATTCAAAATATTTTAGATAGAATATTATGTTGCAAATATATTTGGTACTATCAAATCCATAAGCTAAATTATGTACGAACATTTTTATATATAATCAACTAAAACTCACAAAGGTAAATTTAAAATGTATCCACAGTAAAAAAAAATTAATTAATTTTCTTACATATAACTTAATTTTAATTATTTTTATATTTACATTTTTTTTAAAAAACAAATTGTTTCAAATATCTAAGATATCCGTGCATCCGCACTTAATTTTTTTAAAATTTAATTAAAAACACAATCTATTATTTATTTAATTTTTTCAAATGAGATAAATAGAAAAATATTAATATTTTTAACAAAATAAACTTTTCATTTCTAAAAACAGTAAAAACACCATCTCTAAAATTCATTCACGTAACTAATCTAGATAAGGATGGAGCAATATTTCTAAAGTTAATCCAGTCAACTAATTTATGCATATATTAGCATCTACCTAAGAATTGATATTTTTATGCTTTAAATAGTTATACTATGAATGGTTTTATCTTTTAGGATTGTGTCTATGTGTTTTTGTGAGAAGATTTTTTCATTTCTGCTAACCATATTGTGTGTTATTTTAAGAATGAAGAACATGTAGTAGACATAGGTTCCAGCTTTGTGTCTTAATATTGCATACTTTTTTCAAGCAACCAAATTTTTTTTTTGCTAATCTCCCCGGCGCCACTTCTATGGGTAATAATTTTTAGAAGCGGAAACACTCGTATATAATCGTTCGTTGTAGGCCGGTACTATGTGGATAGGCCTAAAGTGTTTTGTAGTTGAAATTGTTGGTATTTTGTGTGATAAATAATAATTTATCATGAAAATTGATACACTAAATATTTTAAAGATAGAAATCTAATTTCTTTTTTTAATGGAGATAAAAGAATAAACTATATCACCTTTAAATATACTTTATTCATAAAGTCAGCATTTTAACTCATTGGAAATATTTTAGATAGAATATTATGTTACAAATAAATTTGGTACTATCAAATCCATAAACCTGGATTTATTTTTTAATGGAAATAAAAATAAACTATATGATCCTTAAAAATACTTGTATTCATAAATTTAGCATTTTAATTCATTCAAATTATTTTAGATAGAATATTATGTTGCAAATATATTTGGTACTATCAAATCCATAAGCTAAATTATGTACGAACATTTTTATATATAATCAACTAAAACTCACAAAGGTAAATTTAAAATGTATCCACAGTAAAAAAAACAATTAATTAATTTTCTTACATATAACTTAATTTTAATTATTTTTATATTTACATTTTTTTTTAAAAACAAATTGTTTCAAATATCTAAGATTTCGTGCATCCGCACTTAATTTTTTTAAAATTTATTTAAAAACACAATCTATTATTTATTTAATTTTTTCAAATGAGATAAATAGAAAAATATTAATATTTTTAACAAAATAAACTTTTCATTTCTAAAAATAATACCGAAAAACACCATCTCTAAAATTCATTCACGTAACTAATCTAGATAAGGATGGAGCAATATTTCTAAAGTTAATCCAAATAACTAATTTATGCATATATTAGCATCTACCTAAGAATTGATATTTTTATGCTTTAAATAGTTATGCTGTGAATGGTTTTATCTTTTAGGATTGTGTCTATGTGTTTTTGTGAGAAGATTTTTTCATTTCTGCTAACCATATTGTGTGTTATTTTAAGAATGAAGAACATGTAGTAGACATAGGTTCCAATTTTGTGTCTTAATATTGCATACTTTTTTCAAGCAACCAAATTTTTTTTGTTAATCTCCCGCCACTTCTATGGGTAATAATTTTAGAAGCGGAAACACTGTGATATAATACATCGCTCGTTGTAGGCCGGTACTATGTGGATAGGCCTAATGTGTTCTGTAGTTGAAATTGTTGGTATTTTGGTTGATAAATAATAATTTATCATGAAAATTGATACACTAAATATTTTAAAGATAGAAATCTAATTTCTTTTTTAATGGAGATAAAAAATAAACTATATCACCTTTAAATATACTTTATTCATAAAGTCAGATTTTAACTCATTGGAAATATTTTAGATAGAATATTATGTTACAAATAAATTTGGTACTATCAAATCCATAAACCAGATTTATTTTTTAATGGAAATAAAAATAAACTATATGATCCTTAAAATACTTGTATTCATAAATTCAGCATTTTAATTCATTCAAAATATTTTAGATAGAATATTATGTTGCAAATATATTTGGTACTATCAAATCCATAAGCTAAATTATGTACGAACATTTTATATATAATCAACTAAAACTCACAAAGGTAAATTTAAATGTATCCACAAAAAAAATTAATTAATTTTCTTACATATAACTTAATTTTAATTATTTTTATATTTACATTTTTTTAAAAACAAATTGTTTCAAATATCTAAGATATCCGCATCCGCACTTAATTTTTTAAAATTTAATTAAAAACACAATCTATTATTTATTTAATTTTTTCAAATGAGATAAATAGAAAATATTAATATTTTTAACAAAATAAACTTTTCATTTCTAAAAATAAGATAAAACACCATCTCTAAAATTCATTCACGTAACTAATCTAGATAAGGATGGAGCAATATTTCTAAAGTTAATCCAATAACTAATCTATGCATATATTAGCATCTACCTAAGAATTGATATTTTATGCTTTAAATAGTTATACTATGAATGGTTTTATCTTTTAGGATTGTGTCTATGTGTTTTTGTGAGAAGATTTTTTCATTTCTGCTAACCATATTGTGTGTTATTTTAAGAATGAAGAACATGTAGTAGACATAGGTTCCAGCTTTGTGTCTTAATATTGCATACTTTTTTCAAGCAACCAAATTTTTTTTTGTTAATCTCCCCGGCGCCACTTCTATGGGTAATAATTTTTAGAAGCGGAAACACTCGTATATAATACATCGCTTTGTAGGCCTACTATGTGGATAGGCCTAATGTGTTCGTAGTTGAAATTGTTGGTATTTTGGTTGATAAATAATAATTTATCATGAAAATTGATACACTAAATATTTTAAAGATAGAAATCTAATTTCTTTTTTTAATGGAGATAAAAGAATAAACTATATCACCTTTAAATATACTTTATTCATAAAGTCGATTTTAACTCATTGGAAATATTTTAGATAGAATATTATGTTACAAATAAATTTGGTACTATCAAATCCATAAACCGATTTATTTTTTAATGGAAATAAAAAATAAACTATATGATCCTTAAAAATACTTGTATTCATAAATTCAGCATTTTAATTCATTCAAAATATTTTAGATAGAATATTATGTTGCAAATATATTTGGTACTATCAAATCCATAAGCTAAATTATGTACGAACATTTTTATATATAATCAACTAAAACTCACAAAGGTAAATTTAAAATGTATCCACAAAAAAAAATTAATTAATTTTCTTACATATAACTTAATTTTAATTATTTTTATATTTACATTTTTTTAAAAAAACAAATTGTTTCAAATATCTAAGATATCCGTGCATCCGCACTTAATTTTTTTAAAATTTAATTAAAAACACAATCTATTATTTATTTAATTTTTTCAAATGAGATAAATAGAAAAATATTAATATTTTTAACAAAATAAACTTTTCATTTCTAAAAACAGTACCGAAAAACACCATCTCTAAAATTCATTCACGTAACTAATCTAGATAAGGATGGAGCAATATTTCTAAAGTTAATCCAGTCAACTAATTTATGCATATATTAGCATCTACCTAAGAATTGATATTTTATGCTTTAAATAGTTATACTATGAATGGTTTTATCTTTTAGGATTGTGTCTATGTGTTTTTGTGAGAAGATTTTTTCATTTCTGCTAACCATATTGTGTGTTATTTTAAGAATGAAGAACATGTAGTAGACATAGGTTCCAGCTTTGTGTCTTAATATTGCATACTTTTTTCAAGCAACCAAATTTTTTTTTGTTAATCTCCCCGGCGCCACTTCTATGGGTAATAATTTTAGAAGCGGAAACACTCGATATAATACATCGCTCGTTGTAGGCCGGTACTATGTGGATAGGCCTAATGTGTTCTGTAGTTGAAATTGTTGGTATTTTGGTTGATAAATAATAATTTATCATGAAAATTGATACACTAAATATTTTAAAGATAGAAATCTAATTTCTTTTTTTAATGGAGATAAAAATAAACTATATCACCTTTAAAAATACTTTATTCATAAAGTCAGATTTTAACTCATTGGAAATATTTTAGATAGAATATTATGTTACAAATAAATTTGGTACTATCAAATCCATAAACCGGATTTATTTTTTAATGGAAATAAAAATAAACTATATGATCCTTAAAAATACTTGTATTCATAAATTAAGCATTTTAATTCATTCAAAATATTTTAGATAGAATATTATGTTGCAAATATATTTGGTACTATCAAATCCATAAGCTAAATTATGTACGAACATTTTTATATATAATCAACTAAAACTCACAAAGGTAAATTTAAATGTCCACAGTAAAAAAAATTAATTAATTTTCTTACATATAACTTAATTTTAATTATTTTATATTTACATTTTTAAAAAACAAATTGTTTCAAATATCTAAGATATTCGTGCATCCGCACTTAATTTTTTCAAATTTAATTAAAAACACAATCTATTATTTATTTAATTTTTCAAATGAGATAAATAGAAAAATATTAATATTTTTAACAAAATAAACTTTTCATTTCTAAAAAAGATCAAAAACACCATCTCTAAAATTCATTCACGAACTAATCTAGATAAGGATGGAGCAATATTTCTAAAGTTAATCCAATAACTAATTTATGCATATATTAGCATCTACCTAAGAATTGATATTTTATGCTTTAAATAGTTATACTATGAATGGTTTTATCTTTTAGGATTGTGTCTATGTGTTTTTGTGAGAAGATTTTTCATTCTCTAACCATATTGTGTCTTATTTTAAGAATGAAGAACATGTAGTAGACATAGGTTCCAACTTTGTGTCTTAATATTGCATACTTTTTCAAGCAACCAAATTTTTTTGCTAATCTCCCAGCGCCACTTCTATGGGTAATAATTTTTAGAAACACTCGTGATATAATACATCGTTGTAGGCCGTACTATGTGGATAGGCCTAATGTGTTCTGAGTTGAAATTTGGTATTTTGGTTGATAAATAATAATTTATCATGAAAATTGATACACTAAATATTTTAAAGATAGAAATCTAATTTCTTTTTAATGGAGATAAAAAATAAACTATATCACCTTTAAAAATACTTTATTCATAAAGTCAAGATTTTAACTCATTGGAAATATTTTAGATAGAATATTATGTTACAAATAAATTTGGTACTATCAAATCCATAAACCGATTTATTTTTTAATGGAAATAAAAATAAACTATATGATCCTTAAAAATACTTGTATTCATAAATTCAGCATTTTAATTCATTCAAAATATTTTAGATAGAATATTATGTTGCAAATATATTTGGTACTATCAAATCCATAAGCTAAATTATGTACTAACATTTTTATATATAATCAACTAAAACTCACAAAGGTAAATTTAAAATGTATCCACAAAAAAAAAATTAATTAATTTTCTTACATATAACTTAATTTTAATTATTTTTATATTTACATTTTTAAAAACAAATTGTTTCAAATATCTAAGATATTCGTGCATCCGCACTTAATTTTTTCAAATTTAATTAAAAACACAATCTATTATTTATTTAATTTTTCAAATGAGATAAATAGAAAATATTAATATTTTAACAAAATAAACTTTTCATTTCTAAAAATAGATCGAAAAACACCATCTCTAAAATTCATTCACGAACTAATCTAGATAAGGATGGAGCAATATTTCTAAAGTTAATCCAATAACTAATTTATGCATATATTAGCATCTACCTAAAATTGATATTTTTATGCTTTAAATAGTTATACTATGAATGGTTTTATCTTTTAGGATTGTGTCTATGTGTTTTGTGAGAAGATTTTTCATTTCGCTAACCATATTGTGTGTTATTTTAAGAATGAAGAACATGTAGTAGACATAGGTTCCAATTTTGTGTCTTAATATTGCATACTTTTTCAAGCAACCAAATTTTTTTGTTAATCTCCCGCGCCACTTCTATGGGTAATAATTTTTAGAAGCGGAAACACTGATATAATCGCTCGTTGTAGGGTACTATGTGGATAGGCCTAAAGTGTTTTGTAGTTGAAATTGTTGGTATTTTGGGTGATAAATAATAATTTATCATGAAAATTGATACACTAAATATTTTAAAGATAGAAATCTAATTTCTTTTTTTAATGGAGATAAAAAAATAAACTATATCACCTTTAAAAATACTTTATTCATAAAGTCAGCATTTTAACTCATTGGAAATATTTTAGATAGAATATTATGTTACAAATAAGTTTGGTACTATCAAATACATAAACCAGGATTTATTTTTTTAATGGAAATAAAAAATAAACTATATGATCCTTAAAAATACTTGTATTCATAAATTCAGCATTTTAATTCATTCAAACTATTTTAGATAGAATATTATGTTGCAAATATATTTGGTACTATCAAATCCATAAGCTAAATTATGTACGAACACTTTTATATATAATCAACTAAAACTCACAAAGGTAAATTTAAAATGCATCCACAGTAAAAAAAATTAAATAATTTTCTTACATATAACTTAATTTTGTTTATTTTTATATTTACATTTTAAAAAAAAAAACAAATTGTATCAAATATCTAAGATATATGTGCATCCGCACTTAATTTTTTTCAAATTTAATAAAAAACACCATGTATTATTTATTTAATTTTTTCAAATGAAATAAATAGAAAAATATTGATTTTTTTAACAAAATAAACTTTTCATTTCTAAAAACAGTACCGAAACAAATCATCTCTAAAATTCATTCACTTAACTAATCTATATAAGGATCGACCAATATTTCTAAAGTTGATCTGTCAACTAATCTATGCATATATTAGCATCTACCTAACAATTGAGATTTTTATGCTTTAAATAGTTATATTATGAATGGTTTTTTTTTTTAGGATTGTGTCAATGTGTTTTTGTGAGAAGATTTTTTCATTTCTGCTAACCATATTGTGTCTTATTTTAAGAATCAAGAACATGTAGTAGACATAGGTTCCAGCTTTGTGTCTTAATATTGCATACTTTTTTCAAGCAACCAAATTCTTTTTTGCTAATCTCCCCAGCGCCACTTCTACGGGTTATAATTTTTAGAAGCGGAAACACTCGCATATAATACATCGTTCTTTGTAGGCCGGTACTATGTGGATAGGCCTAATGTGTTCTATAGTTGAAATTGTGGGTATTTTGGTTGATAAATAATAATTTATCATGAAAATTGATACACTAAATATTTTAAAGATAGAAATCTAATTTCTTTGTTTAATGGAGATAAAAAAATAAACTATATCACCTTTAAAAATACTTTATTCATAAAGTCATCATTTTAACTCTTTGGAAATATTTTAGATAGAATATTATGTTACAAATAAGTTTGGTACTATCAAATACATAAACCAGGATTTATTTTTTTAATCGAAATAAAAAATAAACTATATGATCCTTAAAAATACTTGTATTCATAAATTCAGCATTTTAATTCATTCAAACTATTTTAGATAGAATATTATGTTGCAAATATATTTGGTACTATCAAATCCATAAGCTAAATTATGTACGAACACTTTTATATATAATCAACTAAAACACACAAAGGTAAATTTAAAATGCATCCACAATAAAAAAAAATCAAATAATTTTCTTACATATAACTTAATTTTGTTTATTTTTATATTTGCATTTAAAAAAAAAAAACAAATTGTTTCAAATATCTAAGATATTCGTGCATCCGCACTTAATTTTTTTCAAATTTAATTAAAAACACAATCTATTATTTATTTAATTTTTTCAAATGAGATAAATAGAAAAATATTAATATTTTTAACAAAATAAACTTTTCATTTCTAAAAACAATACCGAAAAACACCATCTCTAAAATTCATTCACGAAACTAATCTAGATAAGGATGGAGCAATATTTCTAAAGTTAATCCAGTCAACTAATCTATGCATATATTAGCATCTACCTAAGAATTGATATTTTTATGCTTTAAATAGTTATGCTGTGAATGGTTTTATTTTTTAGGATGGTGTCTATGTGTTTTTGTGAGAAGATTTTTCATTTCTGCTAACCATATTGTGTCTTATTTTAAGAATGAAGAACATGTAGTAGACATAGGTTCCAGTTTTGTGTCTTAATATTGCATACTTTTCATGCAACCAAATTTTTTTTGCTAATCTCCCGCCACTTCTATTGGTAATTATTTTTAGAAGCGAAAACACTCGCATATAATACATCGTTCTTTGTAGGCCGGTAATATTCCATCCACAAAAGGCCTAATGTGTTTTGTAGCTGAAATTGTGGGTATTTTGGTTGATAAATAATACTTTATCATGAAAATTGATACACTAAATATTTTAAAGATAGAAATCTAATTTCTTTTTTTAATGGAGATAAAAAAATAAACTATATCACCTTTAAAAATACTTTATTCATAAAGTCAGCATTTTAACTCATTGGAAATATTTTAGATAGAATATTATGTTACAAATAAGTTTGGTACTATCAAATACATAAACCAGGATTTATTTTTTTAATGGAAATAAAAAATAAACTATATGATCCTTAAAAATACTAGTATTCATAAATTCAACATTTTAATTCATTCAAAATATTTTAGATAGAATATTATGTTGCAAATATATTTGGTACTATCAAATCCATAAGCTAAATTATGTACGAACACTTTTATATATAATCAACTAAAACTCACAAAGGTAAATTCAAAATGCATCCACAGTAAAAAAAATTAAATAATTTTCTTACATATAACTTAATTTTGTTTATTTTTATATTTGCATTTTAAAAAAAACAAATTGTTTCAAATATCTAAGATATTTGTGCATCCGCACTTAATTTTTTTCAAATTTAATTAAAAACACAATCTATTATTTATTTAATTTTTTCAAATGAGATAAATAGAAAAATATTAATATTTTTAACAAAATAAACTTTTCATTTCTAAAAACAGTACTGAAAAACACCATCTCTAAAATTCATTCACGTAACTAATCTAGATAAGGATGGAGCAATATTTCTAAAGTTAATCCAGTCAACTAATCTATGCATATATTAGCATCTACCTAAGAATTGATATTTTTATGCTTTAAATAGTTATGCTGTGAATGGTTTTATTTTTTAGGATGGTGTCAATGTGTTTTTGTGAGAAGATTTTTCATTTCTGCTAACCATATTGTGTCTTATTTTAACAATGAAGAACATGTAGTAGACATAGGTTCCAGTTTTGTGTCTTAATATTGCATACTTTTCATGCAACCAAATTTTTTTTGCTGCTAATCTCCCCAGCGCCACTTCTATTGGTAATTATTTTTAGAAGCGGAAACACTCGCATATGATACATCGTTCTTTGTAGGCCGGTAATATTCCATCCACAAAAGGCCTAATGTGTTTTGTAGCTGAAATTGTGGGTATTTTGGTTGATAAATAATACTTTATCATGAAAATTGATACACTAAATATTTTAAAGATAGAAATCTAATTTCTTTTTTTAATGGAGATAAAAAAATAAACTATATCACCTTTAAAAATACTTTATTCATAAAGTCAGCATTTTAACTCATTGGAAATATTTTAGATAGAATATTATGTTACAAATAAGTTTGGTACTATCAAATACATAAACCAGGATTTATTTTTTTAATGGAAATAAAAAATAAACTATATGATCCTTAAAAATACTAGTATTCATAAATTCAACATTTTAATTCATTCAAAATATTTTAGATAGAATATTATGTTGCAAATATATTTGGTACTATCAAATCCATAAGCTAAATTATGTACGAACACTTTTATATATAATCAACTAAAACTCCCAAAGGTAAATTTAAAATGCATCCACAAAAAAAAATTAAATAATTTTCTTACATATAACTTAATTTTGTTTATTTTATATTTGCATTTTAAAAAACAAATTGTTTCAAATATCTAAGATATTCGTGCATCCGCACTTAATTTTTTCAAATTTAATTAAAAACACAATCTATTATTTATTTAATTTTTTCAAATGAGATAAATAGAAAATATTAATATTTTTAACAAAATAAACTTTTCATTTCTAAAAACAAGATCAAAAACACCATCTCTAAAATTCATTCACGTAACTAATCTAGATAAGGATGGAGCAATATTTCTAAAGTTAATCCAGTCAATTAATCTATGCATATATTAGCATCTACCTAAGAATTGATATTTTTATGCTTTAAATAGTTATGCTGTGAATGGTTTTATCTTTTAGGATGGTGTCTATGTGTTTTTGTGAGAAGATTTTTCATTTCTGCTAACCATATTGTGTCTTATTTTAACAATGAAGAACATGTAGTAGACATAGGTTCCAGTTTTGTGTCTTAATATTGCATACTTTTTTCAAGAAACCAAATTATTTTTGTGCTAATCTCCCCAGCGCCACTTCTATGGGTAATTATTTTTAGAAGCGGAAACACTCGCATATAATACATCGTTCTTTGTAGGCCGGTAATATTCCATCCACAAAAGGCCTAATGTGTTCTTGTCATACCCCAATTTTTGACCTAATATACCACCTTACATTTGCATCATTGCATAACTAACTGTTCAGACAGAACTAATCGGGTATAGCATTCACAGGTCAAAATTAGGGTTTCATCAGATTTTCATCTGATTCAAGAGGCAACCAATTAGGGTTTGAGTTTTACTCACCTCATTTGATCTATCTTGATCAAATCATCAACCTCTGATCATCAGATATCCAATTTTTCTCATTGATCAATCAAGGATCGACCAATTAGGGTTTTGATCGAGCATGAGTATTCTCTGACTTTTTGAGCAAGAAATGACTTTTTTGGATAGAGATTGGTCATTATATCTTAGATACAACATCTTGACCTAATTTCTGGATTCAAAACATCACAAGTTCAGACTTCATCACCAATTTGTAAACATCGATGAAAATTCATCTCAGATGTAAAAGTCAAACTTTGACTTTTGGTCAAATTTTCAAAACAAAACTTTTCAATCATCAAAATACTTCAAATGATCCATCATGATCATAAAAATCAAAGAATTTGGAAAAGTCAACAAAGTTCCAACACTTAGAAAAATTTCTAAGTGTTAAAATTTCTTATTTTTTCCAAACTTCATGGCATTATTTCATCTAGTTCCACTTTGAATTGGAAAAAACTCAAAACATGAAAGTTGTAGCTCTTGAAACAAGCTTTCCAAAATGTCCAAGAACTCTCAAATCCATGGAGTCTAGCTATACTTTTGAAATTGAAACATAAGGCTCCATGAACATGGTTTTTCAAGGTCAAAACTTCACATTTATAGGTCATTTTGTGACTTCTTCTTCTAGAACACTTGCCACCTTGCCAAATGGAGTTTAGAGCTGATAAATATCAGCTAGAGATAATTGAGAAGAGATAAGATCAATTTGTGATTTTCACACATGATAAAAAGAGGAAGCTTCATTTTTCCTTTTGTAAAAGTCTTTCTTGCCCTTTAAGGCATCTTTGAATTACAAAGCCTTGTACTTGTGCCTAACATTTCAGAACTATTGGCCTATAAATAGAGCATCATTTTCAAGTTCAAACTACACCAAAGCAATGCAAAGTTATGCTTTCTCTCTTCTTTCTTCAAAATCAAGTTACATAGTTTAAAATTGCCAAAACTTGCATTTTCAAAATTAAGGAAAATCTTTGATCAAATTGGTGTCTAATGTATTCTAATATCCATTTGAAACTTGTCTAGAACTTAAAAACAACATGATCAAAGCTGAAACTCAGAATTACATGCCATGGTCATTATGTTTGTACAAACTGCCTTAAGTTTCGAATTCCATCTTAGGCTTGATTAACTTGTGTTCCAAGCATCCAAACATCATCCCTGAACATCATAGGGATGATCCAAATCATAAACAACCAACTGTAACATGTCTAACATCAAAATCGAGCTTCCATTTTCGACGTGCAGGTGGACTTGGCTCGAGTAATTCAAAGTGATTCAAAGCAAGCGCACCATTCTTACTTCCACATAGGCCGATGATGCTATAGCAATCACAAAACAAGTTCGAAACACTCTAACACCTCCTTCGATCTCACTTGAATGTATGAACTCAAACTTCAAGCCCATGATTCCTTGCATTTAAATGAAAAGCTCATGGCCATTTGTTTTCGACTTAACACGATCATAAACCCTCAAACAAATTGAAAAATCATCAACCATACATCATTTAATTTAGAATTTTCATTCTAGGGTTCTTCACGATTTCGGAAATCCAATCGTGTTAGACCAAAAATAAATACAATTAACATCCACCATCGTGTTCCTTGTGAAAATCGAGCAACTTTCATGTTTACTTCATGTAATTTCATTGAGAAACGAAGATTATAGCATGGATTATAGGATCCGAGAATCAAAGAGGAAGAACATGGCTGCTTCTTGAGTTTTTAAATTCAAATTTTCCAATATGTTATCTACACGTGTTTTGATTCACAAACATAAAAACACGCTTGTCCCAGCGGTTGCCAGCTTGCTCGTAGTCCTTTGTGCCACGTAGCCACCCCAATGGTCATGGGTTCAACTCTCCAAAGGACCATTTTTTTTAAAGCTTTTCATATTTTTTTCATTTTTCTTACAAACTTCAACATTTTTTTAACCAATCAAAACTCCTCATTTTGAGGTGATTTTTTGTACACTTGTCAATAAATGTATCTATTTTATGATAGTCCAAAAATTTTAGAAAAAACTTTCATCTGATTATATTTTAATCGAGCCGAAAACGACGCTTTGAACACTTTTCAAAACCACTTTAAAAGGTGAATTTTTCAAACTTTCGACTTCCGATTCTTTTCAAAACTTCTCATAAATGAACCTCACTTTTCAAAAACACTTTTAAAACCATTTCTTCAAAACTTTTTCATCAAACTTACATCTTTACCATGATCGATCCGATTTAAACGATAAAACCAATTCGTTTTCACTCGAATTTCTCAATCGATCATGGGCCTCCCTCACGGTGTAAGTCCCATAACATTCTTTTATGTACATAATTATTTCTTTGTATATATCAAACTCTCTTCAGATACATACAATTTTTATCTGTACATAATACAGATACCTTTTATACTCAAGTACAGACAAACTTCTATCGTTTGTTTTCACTTCACTTGTGTATACACAAACAAAATATTCTTTTATGTACATACATACTTTCCTTGTACATATCAAATTCTTTTTATACTCATACAACTTTTATCTGTACATAATGCAGATACCTTTTACAGATAAACTTCGATCATTTGTTTTGTTTCCTCGTATATATATCGAATACCATTGATATTAAAAGGAGCATTATTCCCCGTGAAACTGCTTTTAAATCAATGGGCCTCCCTTATGGTGTAAGTCTCAATCCTCCTCTGTACATCCATCTTTCTTTGTACATAAATACTCGTTCGTGTACATATTTACATCCTTGTACACAATTCAAACTTGTAAATAATCAAGTTGCGCTCGTTTTAAACGTTCGTTCCACAAACACTTGTTTATATTTCCTTCATAAACTCTTCTAAATAAACATCATGCATTGTTTATATTTCCTTCATAAACTCCTGTGAATACATATCACACACACACACTTGTTTATACAACTGTCTAATTATAACATAACAATTAGTCTAACCAATAGGTTCCCCACAGTTGTAGCCTCCGCTGGCTTTATACAAGATAACTCTCCACAGAGTTAGCCTCTTGGGCTTTGTACAAAGAAACTCATTCATCTTAGTTTAGCCTCCGCTTAGGCTTCATATAAGACAACACTCCCACTGAGTCGCCTCTTGGGCTTCGTCAAAAGAACTCCTCATTGAGTTTAGCCTTCTCTTGGGCATCATACAATGAAAGAGACCAAGAAATCTCTTAACACCTCCTATTGGGCTTCCAATACAAAGAATCACCCGCTAGGATAGAACCCGAGAGTATAATTTCGGTGAAATTGCTCTTAATTCGAAAGGATGGTTTCGGTGAAATCCCTTTTAAAGACAAAGCCATCCATACCCTATAGCTTCCTCTCGAGCTTCATACAAGGACCCTCGATGACCCTCGATGACCCTCGGAATGCCTCCTCTTGGGCTAATACAAGGACCCATGGGCTTCTTAAAAGCATCCCTAATCCCAATTTCTCCTAGAGATTTAGACATTTATCATCTCTATGGAAGAAATATCTAATCTATCACATCACATACAGTCAAAAACTTTTCAAACTCTTTTCAAACAAAAACATCTCTTAATTGTAAGTGGTAACGCTTGTACACTCAAGCAAAACACCCAATACTTACAGTTAAAAGATTCAAACATCTTTTTCAAAACATCTTTCTTAAACATGTAAGTGGTAACGCTTGTACACTCGAGCAAAGCACCTAATACTTACGATGAAAGATTTCATTTCAATCAAACTTTTCAAAAATGTATGTGATGAAATAGATTAGATACATTTTTCATTAAGATGACATTTGTCTGTCTCTTACTAACATCCCGTTGCTTTCCACTAGCATAAGTGGGAACTACGATTGCTCTGACTTTCTCAACATCCTTTTGAGAATACGTAGGCACAAGGTCTCATCCTTGCCGAGCAAATTTCTATCTCCCCACCAAACAAACCATAGATCCCTTTAGATCCGAGCTACAAATGCTCGATTCCCACTGGGATATGTATGCGTAAGATCCATGATCTTTGCGAGCACAATAATAATAAACACTAGGATCCCACATAATCTATCATTCTTAAAATCCCAAAGGAGAAACTTTCCCAATCATAGAAATAGCAATTAAAAAACACACAAACATATCAAACATATTCATATATAAAGCTATAGATAACTATATATATTTAGGGTGCTCCATCTATTCCCTTTATATAACAATCCCCTTACTCGAATCTCCCCAATCGCTATGCCTAGTTTGCTTAGTCATTACGCATATCAAAATCAATTGAGGGTATTAAATTTTCCCTTTTCATAATCATTAAATCATCTTTCTTGTGTTGAAAATAATAAAGCTTGATGCTCATGCATCTTTATAAAAAATCAAAAGAGTAAATCGTTTGAGCGAGAATCAATTCATATTCGAATCCTCTTCTAATGTAAAAATGGCGACTACTGGGGAGTATAAACTTTGATTTTCAAAAAATGTGACTCGCTCAAGAGCACCAAGCTTTTTTGTTTTCAAAAGAAAAGAAAGGGATAAGCTTTCATATTATGCATATGTCTGTTTTTCTTTATTGTGTGTTTTCGCGATTTCATCTGATGGAAAGAAATCCTAACCGATTTAAGAAACATTTTTAAGATCTAGTGGAGGTATTAATACGTGAGAAGTCTCAATACTTACGGTTAATATCTCTCTCGGTGGAGGTTGTCTTGGGAGTATTTGTGTTTAGCAAGTATTTTGAAGACATGGTGCTTTCAAGGGAACTTGAGAAGTCGAGTTGGTCAGAACACATAACCCATCCCGCCATTTAGGATGTGTAGATTATTCGGTGTAAGCCTAGAGTAATTGTCATGCGAGACTACGATCAGCGAGTTTTTCTTGAAAAATATTATTGGACCATCGAGTATTCAACAAATCCGATAATATTTCAAAGAGGAGTGTTGAGCTGATATCGTAGAACCCGTTTATAGATGAATAAGCCCTTAGAACTTAACCACGTTGATTCTAATCGTTGGCTTCATGCTCGTAACTTCAACGCCCGTGTGTATAACTACTAACCATGTTTGCCGATTCATGCATTCATTCATTCAAAAAAACTTCATTTCTCTTCCCATTTCCAAAGAATTTAGATTTTTTCTTTGTAAAATATTTTAGGTTAGAGTGATGGACGCCGAGGAAGATTCACCAAGAGATACGCTTTAGAATTCTGATGTAGGAAAGTTGAAAGAGTTAGCATCTTTGGTAGAAGATCCCTCGGATTTCAAAACGCTATGAACTCTTTTAACTCTTCGAACACTAACGTTGATGAAGGACTTCTCAAAACTTTCGCGCTTTTACGATCTATTCTATCGTTGTTTCACTTTCCCGATTATCATTGATGCCTACTTTGGAAGAGTACGCATATCCTAGGCATCTCAAGATTTCGGACAAAGTGCCTTTCAATGGTTTGAAGTCATTCCCAAATCACCATCATTGCAACGATGACTCACTTAAAGAAATCGAGATAGACAAAAACCTAACTACCGAGGAAAACTCTTAGACCGACTTCAAAGTTCCTAATGGAGAAGGCTCTCAAATTCTCTATAGTAGTATGGTAGCCTTTGAAGCTATTTTAGCTTTACTCCTCTATGGATTGGTGTTGTTTCAACGTCCCAAATTTCGTTGATATCAACGCCATAAGGATCTTTCCGATTGGAAATCTCGCTCCCACTTTGCTTGGTGACACGACGCCTCTATTCATCATAGAAATCGTCAAGGAGACGGAACTATCGTGTTGTGTACCTGTTTTCAAATGGATTGTCTCACACTTGCCTAAATCTCCTATCTTCCGCGAAAACAAAGACGAGTGGCATTGGTCAAGAAGGCTCATGTCTCTTACAAACGATTTATATCCATTGGTATACCTTAGCAGACAATGAGATGGAAATCATTGAGAGCTGTGGAGAATTTGCCAACGTACCTCTCATCGGTACAAAAGGAGGAATCAACTACAACCCATTCCTGGCAAGACGTCAACTCGGATACGAAAACTCTAGTAAACCTCTTGGTTTTACAGTAGAGAGTTATTTCTATCACGAAGGAGAAGATTCCCAAGGATTGAAGGCTAGGATGATCAGAGCTTGGCATCACATCCGAAAGAAAGAAAAGGGTAAGGCAAAGAATTGTGTAGCCATGGAAACCTACACTTCTTGGGTAAAGAAAAGAGCAAAGGAATTTCGAATGCCTTACGCTTATGAAGAACCCATGTTCTCAACCGCTTCCAAATTAACAATTTTTCCCGTCGAGACTATGGGAGAATACCAAGAAGCTTTGGCCAAAATAAGGTTTGAAAAAGAGGCTTTGGAAAACAAGTTCCTTAAGACTAATCTTGAGAATGAGAAACTCAAGAAGCAAGTCAAGGATTATGAAAAGACACTTTACTTCCAGGATGAATGGCTCATGGAGAAGGATGAGAAGATTCGTCAGAAAGATAACGCAATCCAGAGATACGTCAAGGAAAGGAAGAGAAAGCTTGAAGAAATGACAACCAGCGATCCCGTTCCCGACAAGTGGAAGAAAGTCATTAACAAGCTAAAAACCGAGAAAGTCGAATCGAAAGCTCACTATGGAAAGGAAACTCGTCAAGTCATCAAGCCTTTGGATCTTCATCCGACGAAGATATTTAATTAGTTCAATTTAGTTTGTAATTTTATCATTTATTTTATCATTTGTGTGAGCAATGCTCCAAAAACAAATTGTTGTAATCTTCTTTCAATAATCAATAAATTCGTGTTTTCCATCCAAATATTTGCGGAAATATCTCTTTTTAGCATAAATTCTTTGGAAATATTTCTTTACAATCATAATCATGCATCATACTTTGCATTTAAGTCTATTGTCTAGAGTCTGATCTCAGCTTGAGCAATTTGAACAGATAGGAAAAGATCGCCAAGTCGCTCTAGAGTTTCTCGACCGTCCACACCAACTCGAACATACGATACAAGATCAAAAGAAGAAAAGTAATGGAAGGATTTGAACAAGAGAATGTTGAACTTCGTAGTACAAGAATAACACTCCAAGAAGTGGGAGACTCACATCTTTGGTCAACTCATTATTAGCAAGAAAGTCAACAAGCAGATCGAGCAACAAAACCAAGCATGATCTCGAAGACACTACTACTCCAGCAAACCGTCGCAGCTTAGTAGTTCACCTTTCAGTATGCCAGAAGGCTATCCATGGGGCATGCCTTTCAACTTTGGAATCGGATTTCGCCAACCGACTTCTCAAACAACCACGCTTAAAATACCTACTTTGCAGCAAAACTCTACATTTACTCCGCAACATGGAGTAACTCTTCCACAAGTAACAATGTCGGTTTCTCAACCAATTATGACGAACTCAGCTTCTGTAGTGCACGCTACCATAGACGAAGAAGTTCACCATACTCCAGGGAATAACACGAATTCCCGTGGCTCGATGGAGAATCTCCAGGAACAACTCCTCAAAATGCAGCTTGAGATAAAGACGATTCGAGGGAAGGAATTGTTTGGGAAAAACGCCCAGGATCTGTGCTTAGTTCCTCGCGTAAGAATACCTGCAAAATTCAAAGTCCCTGACTTTGAAAAGTACAAAGGAAACTCCTGTCCACAAAGTCATCTCACGATGTATGCCAGGAAAATGTCTACATACAACGACGATCACCAGTTGTTAATCCACTACTTCCAAGATAGTCTCACCGGCCGATCGTGGTACATGGGATTAGACAAGTATCCAAACATTCAATGACTTAGGCGAAGCCTTCACAAGAATATAAGTTCAATTTGATATGGCTCCAACGGATCAACTCCGCTCCATGTCTCGAAAGAAAGAGAGACATTCAAAGAATATGCGAACGATTGAGGGAAATCACGCCCAAGTCAACCCTTGAAGAGAAAGAGATGACTAAGGTATTCTTAAACACTCTTGGCTCATTCTACTATGAGCGAATGATCGCTAGCCCGGAGATTTCACCGAGATGGTGAGCATGGAATGCGAGAAGAACGGGTTCGAACCGACGCCTAACCAAGGAAGCAGGATCTTCTAGTGGAACTAGGAAGGTAGGAACCGCTTCCCAAAGAAAAAGAACATGACATAGGAATGGTATCCGAGGAAACCGCGTAAGAATGTCACCAACAACGATGTGTGCCATAGCACCACCACAACACAAGTCCAAACACAGGAATTCATAAATACTTGTATTCATAAATTCAGCATTTTAATTCATTCAAAATATTTTAGATAGAATATTATGTTGCAAATATATTTGGTACTATCAAATCCATAAGCCAAATTATGTACGAACACTTTTATATATAATCAACTAAAACTCACAAAGGTAAATTTAAAATGCATCCACAGTAAAAAAAATTAAATAATTTTCTTACATATAACTTAATTTTTTTTATTTTTATATTTACATTTAAAAAAAAAAACAAATTGTTTCAAATATCTAAGATATTTGTGCATCCGCACTTAATTTTTTTCAAATTTAATTAAAAACACAATCTATTATTTATTTAATTTTTTCAAATGAGATAAATAGAAAAATATTAATATTTTTAACAAAATAAACTTTTCATTTCTAAAAACAGTACCGAAAAACACCATCTATAAATTCATTCACGTAACTAATCTAGATAAGGATGGAGCAATATTTCTAAAGTTAATCCAGTCAACTAATTTATGCATATATTAGCATCTACCTAAGAATTGATATTTTTATGCTTTAAATAGTTATACTATGAATGGTTTTATCTTTTAGGATTGTGTCTATGTGTTTTTGTGAGAAGATTTTTTCATTTCTGCTATCCATATTGTGTCTTATTTTAACAATGAAGAACATGTAGTAGACATAGGTTCCAGCTTTGTGTCTTAATATTGCATACTTTTATCAAGCAACCAAATTCTTTTTTGCTAATCTCCCAGCCACTTCTATGGGTAATATTTTAGAAGCGGAAACACTCGCATATAATACATCGTTCTTTGTAGGCTGGTACTATGTGGATAGGCCTAATGTGTTCTGTAGTTGAAATTGTGGGTATTTTGGTTGATAAATAATAATTTATCATGAAAATTGATACACTAAATATTTTAAAGATAGAAATCTAATTTCTTTTTTTAATGGAGATAAAAAAATAAACTATATCACCTTTAAAAATACTTTATTCATAAAGTCAAGATTTTAACTCATTGGAAATATTTTAGATAGAATATTATGTTACAAATAAATTTGGTACTATCAAATCCATAAACCAGATTTATTTTTTAATGGAAATAAAAATAAACTATATGATCCTTAAAAATACTTGTATTCATAAATTCAGATTTTAATTCATTCAAAATATTTTAGATAGAATATTATGTTGCAAATATATTTGGTACTATCAAATCCATAAGCTAAATTATACGAACATTTTTATATATAATCAACTAAAACTCACAAAGGTAAATTTAAAATGCATCCATAGTAAAAAAAAATTAATTAATTTTCTTACATATAACTTAATTTTGTTTATTTTTATATTTACATTTTTTTTAAAAAACAAATTGTTTCAAATATCTAAGATATTCGTGCATCCGCACTTAATTTTTTTCAAATTTAATTAAAACACAATCTATTATTTATTTAATTTTTTCAAATGAGATAAATAGAAAAATATTAATATTTTTAACAAAATAAACATTTCATTTCTAAAAACAGTACCGAAAAACACCATCTCTAAAATTCATTCACGTAACTAATCTAGATAAGGATGGAGCAATATTTCTAAAGTTAATCCAGTCAACTAATTTATGCATATATTAGCATCTACCTAAGAATTCATATTTTTATGCTTTAAATAGTTATACTATGAATGGTTTTATCTTTTAGGATTGTGTATATGTGTTTTTGTGAGAAGATATTTTCATTTCTGCTAACCATATTGTGTCTTATTTTAAGAATGAAGAACATGTACTAGACATAGTGTCATACCCCAAATTTTGAACTAATATACCACCTTACATTATCATCATTGCATAACTAACAGTTCAAATAGCATTAATCGGGTATAGCACTCACAGGTCAAAATTAGGGTTTCATCAGATTTTCATCTGATTCAAGAGCTAACCAATTAGGGTTTGAGATTTTCTCCTCTTATTTGATCTATCTTGATCAAATCATCAGCCTTCAATCCTCAGATATCAAATTTTCTCACAGATCAATCGAGGATCGACCAATTAGGGTTTTGATCGGGCATGAGTATTCTCTGACTTTTTGAGCAAGAAATGACTTTTTTGGATAGAGATTGGTCATTATATCTTAGATACAACATCTTGACCTAATTTCTGGATTCAAAACATCACAGAAGTTCACGACTTTTATCAATTTTCAAACATCTGATGAAATTCATCTGCACAGAAAAGTCAAACTTTGACTTTTGGTCAAAATTTTCAAAACAAAACTTTTTCAATCATCAAAATACTTCACATGATCCATCATGATAATAAAAAAATCAAGAATTTGGAAAAGTCAACAAAAAGTCAAAAGTTTTCATACTTAGAAATTATTCTAAGTGTTGAAATTTCTCATTTTTTCCAAACTTCAAGCCATTTTTTCACCTAGTTCCAATTGGAATTTGAAAAAACTCAAAACATGAAAGTTGTAGCTTGTGGAAATATCTTTCCAAAATGTCCAAGAACTCTCAAATCCATGGAGGCTAGCTATGTCTTTGAAATTGAAACATAAGGCTCCATGAAACTTAATTTTTCAAAGTTCAAACATCAAATTATAGGTCATTTTTGTGTTTCTTCATCTAGAAGCTTTCTAGCCTTGCCAAGTGGATGATCAAACTGATAAATATCAGCCTAGAGGATATAATTGAAGATTGGATCAAATGCAAAATATAGCACATGGTGAAAAAGGAGGTTTCCTTTTTGTAAAAACCATTCTTGCCCCTTGTTAATATCCAATTGACTTGTACTCTTGCCTAATTTTACAGAGCTTGTTTGCCTATAAATAGCTCACCATTTCAAGAGAAACCACACCAAAGCTTCACAAAACATGCTTTCTTCCACTTTCTCCAAATTCAAGAATCATTGTTCAAATTGTGAAAACTTACATTTTGAAAATCGAGAAACTTTAAGTATATTGGTGTCTAACATGTTCTAATACTAACATGTAATCTATTTGAAACTTAAAATCAACCCAAGCTAAGCTAAAATCAGTTTTCATCTTTCATGCTCCAAAGCTTGCAAAACCGCCATAGCCATCGGATTTTGAGTTTGGTGAGCAACTTGAGTTCTAATCCTTTGAATCTCATCACCATACATCATATAAGTGATCCAGATCATTGGTAACAACCTGTAACACGATTTACACCAAAATCCAGTTTCTATTTCTCATTGATGCAGGTCGACTTGGTTAGAGTTATCCAAGCAATTCCATGATGTGCGCACCACTGCATACGATCCATACATGTCATTGGTGCTCTAAAGATCGAAATCACAACTGGAAGTGCTCTAGAACAGAAATCGATCTTAGCTTTAACAGGTATGTGACTGAACTTCAAACTCCATGATTTTGTGCACCAATTGAAAAAAGCTCTTGGCCGATCCTTTTCTGCACCTCTAACGACCATTAGCCCTCAATAAAATCAAACAATAATCCAACATACATGATTTAATTTGAGATTTTCAGTTTAGGGTTCTTCGTGTTCTTCGAAACCAAAATCACGTTAGGCTTAAAATAAATGAAATTAACATATGCCATCATGTTCGTGATGAAAAACCGACCAAGTTTGGTTTTTATTTCATTCAATTTGGTTGAGAAACAAGGATTATAGCATGAGTTGAAGAAATCTGGGAATCAAACCGTGAAGAACATGATACGCGCGTGTTCTTGATTTTTAAATATTTGAATTTTCCAATGCTTTACCAGCACGTGTTCCTGGTCCACTAACACTCAGCGCGTTTGGCTCAGTTGGTTGCTTGCTTGCTCTTAAGGCTCTGTGACACGCGTCCACCTCAAGGTCATGGGTTCAACACCCATCAGGACCATTTTTTTTACAAACTTTCCAAATTTTTCATGTTTTTCATCAAACTTTCACAATTTTTTTGACCAATCAAAACTTCTCATTTTGAGATGATTTTTTAAACACTTGTCAATAAATACATCTATTTTGTGATAATGCAAAAATTTTCAGAAAAAACTTTCATCTGATTAAATTTTAATCGAGCCGAAAACGATGTTCCGAACACTTTTTCAAACCTCCTTAAAAGGTGAATTTTTCAAGTTTTCGACTTCCGATTTTTTCAAAACTTCTCATAAATGAACTTAACATTTCAAAACATTTTCAAATCATTTTTCAAAACATTTCATCAAACTTGCATCTTTTACCATGATTGATCCGATTTAAACGATAAAACTGATTTCGTCTTCTCTCGAATTTCTCGATTGATCATGGGCCTCCCTTATGGTGTAAGTCCAAATCCTTTATGTACATATTTAGTTTTACTTGTACATACTCAAATTATCATTGTCAATATTCAAACATAAACAAATTTCTTTCGTTTGTTTTCATTCGTTTGTTTATACGCCGATGCCATTGGTATTGAAAGGAGCATTATTCCCTGTGAAACTACTTTCAAACCAATGGGCCTCCATCACGGTGTAAGTCCCATAACATTCTTTTATATACATAATATTTCTTTGTACATATCAAAACTTTCCAAACATACAACTTTTTATCTGTACATAACACGATACTTTTTTTCAAAATCTTTTTATCCGTACATAACATGTATATTTCTTTTTCAAAACCTTTTATCCATATATACGGATACTTTTCTTTTGAAAATACTTTTACGATAAAATTTGATCAATCATTTCGCTTCATCTGACATTTTACATCAATACCATTGGTATTGAAAGGAGCATTATTCCTCGTGAAACTGCTTTCAAATCAATGGGCCTCCGTGTAAGTCCCAACCCTCCTATGTACATCCATCTTTGTCGTACATAAAACTCGTTCGTGTACATATTCATTTCCTTGTACACAGTTCAAACTTGTAAATAACCAAGTTACGCTGTTTTAAACGTTCGTTTCACGACACTTGTTTATATTCCATAAATCAGAAATAAACATCATGCATTGTTTATATTTCCTTCATAAACTCCTATGAATACATATCACACACACACTTGTTTATACAAACTGCCTAATAATAACATAACAATTAGACTAATCAATAGGTTTCCGAGTTTAGCCTCCGGCTTTTATACAAGACAACTCATCACCATTGAGTTTAGCCTCCATTGGCTTCATACAAGATAACTTATCCTCAAAGATGGATCACCTTCTCTGGGCTTTGTACAAAGAAACTCTCCCACGAGTTAGCCTCCGCTTAGGCTTCGTATAAGACAACACCTGAGTCACCTCCTCTGGGCTTCTCAAAAGAACTCCTCATTGAGTTTAGCCTTCTCTGGGCATCATACAATGAAAGAGAAGGAAATCTCTTAATGCCTCCTATTGGGCTTCCAATACAAAGAATCACCCGCTAAGATAGACCTGAAGGATGGTTTCTGAAATCACTTTCAAATTCCCAATGAGTAAAATTTCCTGAAATTGCTCTTATTCAAAAAGGATGGTTTCTGTGAAATCCCTTCAAGCCAAAGACAAATACCCTATAGCTTCCTCTTGAGCTTCATACAAGGACCTCGATGACCCTCGATGACCCTAATGCCTCCTCTTGGCTTACAATAAGGACCCACGGGCTTCTTAAAAGCATCCCTTTAATCCAATCAATTTCTCCGAGATTTAGACATCTATCATCTCTATGGAAGAAGTATCTCATCTATCACATCACATACAATCAAAACTTTTCAAAACTTTTCAAACTTTTTAAACTATTTTCAAACAAAACATCTCTTAATGAAGTGGTAACGCTTGTACACTCAAGCAAAACACCCAATACTTACAGTTAAAGATTCAATCATCTTTTCAAACATCTTTCTTAAACATGTAAGTGGTAACGCTTGACACTCAAGCAAAACACCTAATACTTACGATGAAAGATTTTAAACAATCAAAAACTTTTCAAAATGTATGTGATGAAATAGATTAGATACATTTTCATTAAGATGACATTTTCTGCTCTTACTAACATCCCGTTGCTTTCCATTAGCATGGGAACTACGATTGCTCTCGACTTTCTCAACATCCTTTGAGAATACGTAGGCACAAGGTCTCATCCTTGCCGAGCAAATTTCTATCTCTCGCACCAAACAAACCATAGAACCCCTAGATCCGAGCTACAAATGCTCCGATTCCACTAGGATATGTATGCGTAAGATCCATAGATCTTTGAGCACAATAATAACAAAACACTAGAATCCCACATAATCTATCGTTTCTTAAAATCCCAAAGGAGAAACTTTCCCAATCATAGAAATAGCAATTAAAACACACAAACATATCAAACATATTCATATATAAAGTCAGATAACTACATATATTTAGGGTGCTCCATCTATTCCTTTATATAACAATCCCCTTACTAGAATCTCCCAATGCGTTATGTCTAGTTTAGTCGCTACGCATACCAATATCAATTGAGGGTATTTCACTTTCCCTTTCATAATCATCAAATCATCTTTCTTGTGTTGAAAATAATAAAGCTTCGATGCGCGGCATCTTTATAAACAAAACAAAAGATTTAAATCGTTATGCATCGGAAGATCCGAACTCACGTTCGCATCCTCAAAGGCCACCTTTAACGCGAACAGAAAATGGCGACTTACTGGGAGTATGAAACTTTGATTTTTCAAAAGAAAACGCAACATTCGCCGAGAGCACCAAGCTTTTTGTTTTCAAAAAGAAAAGAAAGGGATAAGCTTTTCATATTTTGCATATATCTGCTTTTTTTATTGTGTGTTTCGCGATTTCACTGATGGAAAGAAATCCTAACCCGGATTTAAGAAACATTTTTAAGATCTAGGTGGAGGTATAATACGTGAGCAGCTCAATGCTTTCAAGTTAATATTTCTGCAGATGGAGGTTGTCTTGAGGGTATTGTGTTTAGCAAGTAATCGCAAAAATGTATTTTTGAGGAACTTAAGAAGTCGAGTGGATCAGAACACATAAACCATCCCGCCATTAGGATGTAGTGTGTAGATTATTCGGTGTAAGCCTAGAGTAATTGTCATGCTATACTACGATCAGGCGAGTTTCTCTTGAAAATATTATTGGACCATCGAGCATTCAACAAATCCAATAATGTTTTGAAGGGAGTGTTGAGCAGATTATCGTGAGAACCCGCTTCACGATGAATAAGCCCTTAGAACTTAACCATGTTGATTCTTATCGTTGGCTTCATGCTCGTGACTTCGAACGCTTGACCGTGTGTATAACTACTAACCATGTTTTCTGCATTCATGCATTCATTCATTCATTCAAAAACAAAAACTTCATTTCTCTCCATTTCCAAAGAATTTAGAGATTTTTCTTTGTAAAATATTTTAGGTTAGAGTGATGGACGCGAGGAAGATTCACCAAAAGATACGAGCTTTAGAATTCCTGATGTAGGAAAGTTGAAAGAGTTAGCATCCTTGGTAGAAGATCCCTCGGATTTCAGAAAACGCTATGGAACTCTTTTGACTCTTCTGAACGCTAACATCGATGAAGGACTTCTCAAAACTTTCGTTCAATTCTACGATCCAATCTATCGCTGTTTCACTTTCCACGATTATCATTGATGCCTACTTTGGAAGAGTACGCATATCCTAGGTATCTCAAGACGACAAAGTGCCTTTCAATGGTTTGGAAGCCATTCCTAAGTCACAAGTCATTGCAACAATGACTCATTTAAAGAAATCTGAGATAGACAAAAACCTAACTACCAGAGGAAAACTCTTAGGACTAACTTCAAAGTTGCTAATGGAGAAGGCCTCAAATTCTCGGCCGTAGTATGGTAGCCTTTGAAGCTATTTTAGCTTTACTCCTCTATGGATTGGTGTTGTTTCCCAACGTCCCAAATTTCGTTGATATCAACGCCATAAGGATCTTTCGATTGGAAATCCTGCTCCACCCCGCTTGGTGACACGTCGCCTCTATTCATCATAGGAATCGCAAGGAGACGGAACTATCGTGTGGTTGGTACTGCTTTTCAAATGGATTGTCTCACACCGCCTAAATCTCCTATCTTCCGAAACAAAGACGAGTGGCATTGGTCCGTAAGACTCATGTCTCTTAAACCATTTATATCCATTGGTATACCTTGGCAAACAATGAGATGGAAATCATTGAGAGTGGAGAATTTGCCAACGTACTTCTCATTGGTACGAAAGGAGGAATCAACTACAACCCATTCTTAGCAAAACGTCATTTCTGATACGCAAATTCGTAAACCTCCGGTTTCAAAGAGAAAGCTACTTCTATCATGAAGGAGAGGATTCCCAAGGATTGAAGGCTAGATGATCAAAGCTTGGCATCACATCCGAAAGAAAGGAAAAGGTAAGGCAAAGAATTGTGTAGCCATGGAAACCTACACTTGGATAAAGAAAGAGCGAAGGAATTTCAATGCCTTACGCTTATGAGGATCCATGTTCCGGCCGCCCAAATCGACAAATTTTCCCGCTGAAGCTGTGGAGAATACCAAAGCCTTGACCAAGATAAGGTTTGAGAAAGAAGCTTTGGAAAGCAAATTCCTTAAGACTAACTTGAGAATGAGAAGCTCAAGAAGCAAGTCAAAGATCATGAAAAGACGCTCTACTTCCGTGATGAATGGCTCATGGAGAAAGATGAGAAGATTCGCGGAAGGATAACGCCATCCGTAAATACGTCAAGGAAAGGAAAAGAAAGCTCGAGAAATGACAACAGAAGCCCTCCCAACGAGTGGAAGAGAGTCATTAGCAAGCTAAAAGCCGAAAGCCAAACTAAAAGCTCACTATGGGAAGGAAATCTCGAAGTCGCATCAAGCCTTTGATCGTCATCCGACGAAGATGTTTAATTAGTTTAATTTAGTTTGTAATTTTATCATTTATTTTATCATTGTGAGCAATGCTCCAACAAAACAATTGTTGTAATCTTCCTTCATTAATCAATAAAATTCGTGTTTTCCATCCAAATATTTGCCGAAATATCTCTAGCGTAAATTTTGGAAATTTCTTTTCTTTACAATCATAATCATGCATCATACTTTGCATTTAAGTCTACCATCTAGTCTAATCATTCACGCTTTGAACCTTATATTTCCAGATAGAAAAATTGTCAAGTCGCTTTTAGAGTTTCGATCGTCCGCAGCCAACTCGAACGTACGATACCGATCAAAAGAAGAAAAGTAATGGAGAACTTTGAGCAAGAAAACATTGAACTCCGTGAACGGTAACTACGCTACAAAAGAAGGAGAGACTCACATCTTTGGTCAACTGCCACACAACAGAAAGTCAACAAGATCGAAAGTCAAACCAAATAGCAACTTCCGAGGATACTACTACTCCACAATCACAACAAGAGTTCACCTTTCAAAGATGCCAGAGGGCTATCCCATGGAATGCCTTTAACTTCGGCATCGGAGTTCGCCAACCGACTTCTCAAACAACCTCGAAATACCTACTTTGCAAGAAAACGCTACGTTCACTCCACAACGTGGAATAACTTTCCACAAGTAACAATGTTGGTTTCTCAACCGATCATGTTGAACTCTCCGAGTGCATGCTACCACAGACGAAGAAGTTCATCACATTCCAGAAATAGCACGAACCGTGGTTCAATGGAAAATCTCCGAGAACAACTCCTCAAAATGCACTTGAGTTAAAACGATTCAAGGGAAAGAATTGTTTAAAGCCCCAGATCTCGCTACCCTCGTAAAATATCACAAATTCAAAATCCCGATTTGAAAAGTACAAAGGAATTTTGTCCTCGTAGTCATCTTACAATGTATGCTAGGAAAATGTCTACGCATAACGAGGATCATCAACCGTTAATTCATTACTTCCAGATAGTCTCACGGGTGTCGCATCAAGTGGTACATGGGTTTAGACAAAGACGAATATCCAAAATTCAACGACTTAGGTAAAGCCTTGACAGAATACAAATTCAACTTGGATATGGCTCGATAGGATCAACTCCGCCCATGTCTCAAAAGGAAAGAGAGACATTCAAGGAATATGCAACGATGGAGGGAAATTCTTGTCCAAGTCAACCTACTTGGAAGAAAAGAGATGACTAAGGTATTCTACTCTAAACTCATTCTATTATGAAGCGATCGCTAGCTACCCCGCAGACTTCAACGAAATGGTAAGCATGGGAATGCGACTAGAAGGGGTCGGCGGACGTCTAACCAAGCAGTGGATCTTCTAGTAACAAGAAGGTAGGAACTAGTTTCAAGAAAAAACATGACGTAGGAATGGTATCCCGAGGAAACCACGCGAATGTCATTCAACAACCGATGTAGCCTTCCAAGACCAACACCACTGGGTGAATTGCTCCACTCAAGAAAATCAACAAACTAACAATTTCTGGCCAACAGCTCATAGCTTATTAACCAACTGTACCTTTGGTCACTCAACACCCAATTCCCATGACGTACACGTAACTTTACCTGCTACCGATAAAGGAATCTAATATAAATAAGGTTACCACCTCCATCCTCGAAAAATCCACAGGTTAAAGTCACATGTCTCGCTTTTCACTGCCGGGCACCAGCCATGACCTCGACATTGTATATGCACCATATGTATACAGAGATTGTGTTAGTTAATCTTCCTTCAGTAAACACAAGTCCGAATGTGCAATCCAATCCCAAAGAGAAAGGAATCTAATGCTGGGCAATACGTATGCCTCACAGACGAACTTAATCAAAGGAAACTTGGTGCAATCTACTTAAGCATACAAGACTACCAGCACCTTCACTAAGCATGATTATGCAAATTGTTATATCCTGCTCCAAGATATCCATGGATGTCCCACCATAAGTAGAGTATTCAGCATTTGTTGGACATCGGTGATTTACAAACTATAGAAACCAGATGACCATTACGTAAATACTGGGTAGGGCATTTTTCCGCAACAGCTTTAGTCCCCATATCAACTTGGAAAATCCCAAGTAAAGCAGATCCTTGTTTCAACATACCCGAGCACGTGAGATAAAGCGTATGTTGGTTCCAACATTCCAACATCTCCTTTGGTGATTTGCCCACCGGTCCTATTCCGATAAATTTACCAGAGCATCCTTACCAAAGACAATGCAACCTTGATAGAGGACGGGAAGGAGAAACTATGCCTACACTTCCATTTAATGTCAATATAACAATTCGGACGAGTAACGCCAAGCGATTTATACCCATTGCCACCAAAATCGCCTCACTCCCATTGTTAAACAAAAACCAAGTTAATATATCCTTCCAACTTAACGATTCCATTGTTAACTGTACAAACATTGGTTCTCTTCGATGGAACCAACATCAACCCGACTTTGACGAGATCACTCAACTAACTCAAGAAGGTCAATATCGAGTCGTAGTAATTAACTGATGCTCTTTCAAAAATTTCAATATTGTCTTTACTCCTTAACTCAAGCTCACCAGAAGCTTTGATGAGAGACTGCACTATGTGGATCACGATGCACTACCTTGAGGACTGCCCAACATAACAACTGCATAACGAGCTTTTGTGACGGAAACCCTGAGAAGTGGAAAGATCACAACTCGCCTTGAGCACATCTCGATGATCTGCCACGATTCTCCTATCCAATGTATCAGGATACAGTTCATCTTTAAATGTAATGCCAAAAACGACTCACCGTTTAGCTTACAAAGGAACGCCAATGAAGTTCAACGACATCATAAAAGAGCTTTGATGGATCGAGAAAGTCGCTTATTGGGGAAGTTGATCTCCCAATGACAATTTGTCCTCCACTTTCAAAATTACGTTCCAAGTCATGGACGTACACCGGCCATATAGCTGTTTTGCTAGAAGACCTCGACCACGATGGGCAATAACTTCTCCACCCATCATAAATTAAAATCGCAGAATGGAGCCAGACTACTGGCAGCAAGCTTTACTTGTAAGTCATCTATCCAGCTTTCTCCTTCATCACCGCCAACGACATCAAGCCGCATCTCCAAATCGTTGAAGATGAATCTACTAAAACAGACCATCTATCTCTTACAGAAGCCGCAATAAATGGTGAAAGAGACAGTAATACTCGGGATGGGGACAAGTTAAAACATCGCCAAGAACGAACGAAATGACTTGGTCTCACACCGTATCCTCCAAAGAAAACAGAAAGATGAAACACTTCCCGATCAAGGAAGTATTTCATAGTGGAGGTTTCTAAACCCCGCTTCCAAGAGGTTAATGTTGTAACCATGAAAGTGAGGAAGATGATCCATCTCAATCAAGAGTGGAGCACTTATTTGAATAAATTTCGAGTATGTGTCTCAAGAGGAATCATATGCAACCAATGATCAATTCAAAGACATGTCCCAAACAACATGAAAATCCACCAACCTCACAAGTTTGGGATACCTTCGAGAACCAAGTGGCAAATACCGACTACATGGTGAAATATTCCACTCGAAAGCTCAAAATCCGGATCAAGATATCCAACCCACAGGATGGGGTGATGACTTTGACTACCCTAGCAATCCAAGAAGAATATCGCTTTCAAACTAATCAACAGATCGAGGTCCAAATGAAGATCTTTGTTTCTCAACACGTTCAGATTTCACCGCGATCACGGGTTACCACTACATCAACACGACATCAAGATCAAGAGTACGATCTGTGACATGCGAAAGTGTCGAAACGAGAGTCTCTTCCAAGACCTGAAGGAACATCCCAGATTCAACACAAAGATCAACAGAAGGCAAAGGCTATCTCATACTCCCGATCCGTTAATCAAGAAGATCGCTTTAGCAGCACCCAGGCAAAGGCCATCGCCCAAAGTCAAAGCACGCTTACCAAAGAATCAAAGTTTACTCAAGGGTTAAACCAAGCGGAAAATTACCCGAGTACCTCGACTCCAAGGAGTTCGTCACTATTGGAAACTCATTGTTAGGGACTAATGTTCATAAAGTAGTTTATCTTTGCTTTGTTTTGAACTCTCGTCACCTAAAGAAGAGAGATTTTATGGTTTAGCTTTTAAATAATTTCTCTTTGTCTTGCCCAAGACAAATGAGTTTGTATTTTAGGGCCTGTTTATATTTTGAAACATAAATAAAATGTTGTTTTGTTTCACACTTGTGTTTATTTTCATTTTACCCTTTTCGAAATGATAATAAAAAAACATAAAAAAATCATAATGAAAATTAATCGCAACACTTTCACATTAACTTTCAAAAAAATGATGATAAAACTTTTTTTAATCAAACATAAATCAAAATACAGATTAAACAAATGGACAAATCCATTGAAAGCGTAACTAACACTCTTTCAACTTTGAAATTCCCCGTGAATTAAAGTTGAAGAAGAGATCCGGATGAAATTTCTAAGACTAAAGCACGAGGAAAGGATCATCGACCACAAGGAACCTCTAGCAATCAACTTGGGTTCGAGAAAGATGTAAATATGAGCTTCACTCAACAAAGAAATGTCAAAGGCAACTGATAAGTCTTCTCAAAGAACATGTGTTTGCTTGGTCCTACCAGGACATGTTTGGATACCAAGATAGTAGAGCATCACTTGCCGTTAAGCCCAGACGTCCGCCAGCTACAAAATCGAGGAGAAGTTCATCCCGAAATGGCCGAAAATTAAAAGGAAGTCCAAAACAAATTTTATCACTTGTTTCCTTGTCACTCGAGTATCCTCAATGGCTAGCCAACATAGTATTTGTATCCAAGAGATGGAAAGGTCAGAATGTGTTGACTACGAGATGCGAACAAAGCTAGTCCAAAAGATTTCCCAATTCCGCATATCGTATATGCTAGTGGATAAATCTTGTCAAATTCAACGTCTTTTCCTTCATGGATGGTTTCTGGTTATAATTAGATCAGAATGGCCCGAAGACATGGAGAAGACATCTTTCATCACGCCATGGGGCACTTTTGCTACAAGGTAATGCCATTGGATTAAAGAATGCAAGAATTACGAGAGCAAAAACTACACTCTTCATATATGATGACAAAGAGATTGAGGTCACGTTGACTATATGATAGCAAAGTCCTCAAGAGGAACATATAGACTATCTCTTAAAGTTGTTTCAACGACTAAGGAAGTTTCAAATTCACCGAATCCTAACAAATGCACCTTTGGGGTAAGATCAGAAAACTCCTAGGTTATATCGTCTCAAAGAGGAATTGAGGTTGACACGACAAAGTCAAGGCTATTCGGAAATGCCTCGCCACGCACGGAAAAGCAAGTAAGAGGATTCTCGGACGATTAAACTATATCTCCGATTCATCTCCGGGAGGATCACACTGGGCCGATATTCAAACTTCTACGCAAAGATCAAAAGGTTGTGTGGACAAAATTGCAAAGAGCATTGGCGGTATCAAGGAATATCCGTCGGTCCACCAATCGGATCCTCCATTGGAAGACCATTGATCATATACCTTACCGTACTAGAAGAGTCCATGGGCCGCGACTTGGACAACAAGATCGGCTGTAAGAAGGAGTGCACGATCTACTATCCGGAAAAGTTCACAGATCTGGAAACTCGTACTCCATGCTCGAAAACATTTCGCTTTGTATGGGCTTCAAACGCTCCGCCAATACATGATCAATCACACGACTTGGTTAATATCCAAATGGATCCTATCAAATGTATTTGAGAAGCCTTACATTTGCATCATCCGCATCTTTTGGTATCTTAGGTCCAAATTGCAGATTTCGATATTTAAGTCTCTTTACACCTATCAAAATGAAGATATTCATCTTCATCTTTCAGATTAAAGAAACTTAAATAGGGCATCATCATACCCCAAATTTTGACCTAATATACCACCTTACATTTGCATCATTGATAACTAACAGTTCAAATAAAGCATTAATCGGGTATAGCACTCACAGGTAAAATTAGGGTTTCATGCATTTTCATCTAATTCAAGAGCTAACCAATTAGGGTTTGAGATTTTCTCTTATTTGATCTATCTTGATCAAATCATCAGCTCTTCAACTCAGATATCAAATTTTCTCCACAGATCAATCGAGGATCGACTCAATTGGGTTTTGATCGGGCATAGTATTCACTTTTGAGCAAGAAATGACTTTTGGATAGAGATTGGTCATTATATCTTAGATACAACATATTGACCTAATTTCGGATTCAAAACATCACGTAAGTTCACAGACTTTATCACCAATTTCAAACATCCGATGAAATTCATCACGATGAAAAAGTCAAACTTTGACTTTGGTCAAAATTTCAAAACAAAACTTTTCAATCATCAAAATACTTCACATGATCCATCATGATAATAAAAATCAAGAATTTGGAAAAGTCAACAAAAGTCAAAGTTTTCATACTTAGAAATTATTCTAAGTGTTGAAATTTCTCATTTTTCCAAACTTCAAGCCATTTTTCACCTAGTTCCAATTGGAATTTGAAAAACTCAAAACATGAAAGTTGTAGTGTGGAAATATCTTCCAAAATGTCCAAGAACTCTCAAATCCATGGAGGCTAGCTATGTCTTTGAAATTGAAACATAAGGCTCCATGAAACTTAATTTTCAAAGTTCAAACATCAAATTATAGGTCATTTTGTGTTTCTTCATCTAGAAGTTCTAGCCTTGCCAAGTGGATGATCAAACTGATAAATATCAGCCTAGAGGATATAATTTAAGATTGATCAAAATGTAAAATATAGCACATGGTGAAAAAAGTTTCCTTTTGGTAAAAACCATTCTCCCTGTTAACCTTGAATATCCAATCGAGATGTACTCTTGCCTAATTTTGCGAGCTTGTTTGCCTATAAATAGCTCACCATTTCAAGAGAAACCACACCGGAGCTTCACAAAACATGCTTTCCTTCCACTTTCTCCAAATTCAAGAATCATTGTTCAAATTGTGAAAACTTACATTTTGAAAATCATGAGAAACTTTAAGTATATTGGTGTCTAACATGTTCTAATACTAACATGTAATCTATTTGAAACTTAAAATCAACCAAGCTAAGCTAAAAATCGCTTTTCATCTTTCATGCTCCAAGCTTGCAAATTGCTATAGCCATCTGATTTTGAGTTTCGTGAGCAACTCAGTTCTAACTGAATCTCATCACCATACATCATATAAGTGATCCGGATCATTGGTAACAACCAGAACACGATTTACACAAAATCCGCCTATTTCTCATTGATGCAGGTCGACTTGGTTAGAGTTATCAAGCAATTCCATGATGTGCGACCAATACACGATCCATACATCTGGCTCAAGATCTAGGAAATCCAACTGGAAGTGCTCTAGAATGAAATCGATCTTAGCTTCAACAGGCGATGAACTTCAAACTCCATGATTTTGTGCACCAATTGAAAAAAGCTCTTGGCCGATCCTTTTCTCGCACCTCTAACGACCATTAGCCCTCAATAAATCAAAACACAATCCAACATATGATTTAATTTGAGATTAGCTTAGGTTCTTCGTGTTCTTGAACCAAAATCACGTTAGGCTTAAAATAAATGAAATTAACATATGCCATCATGTTCGATGAAAAACCTACCAAGTTTGGTTTTATTTCATTCAATTTGGTTGAGAAACAAGGATTATAGCATGAGTTGAAGAATGGGAATCAAACCGCAGTTAGAATACGATACGCGTTGTTCTTGATTTTAAATATTTGAATTTTCCAATCTTTACCAAAGACGTGTTCGTCCACTAACACTCAGCGCTTTGGCTCAGCTTGGTTGCTTGCTTGCTCTTAAGGCTCGTGACACGCGTCAATTCCCAAGGTCATGGGTTCAATACCCATCAGACCATTTTTTTTACAAACTTTCCAAATTTTTCATGTTTTTCATCAAACTTTCACAATTTTTGACCAATCAAAACTTCTCATTTTGAGATGATTTTTAAACACTTGTCAATAAATACATCTATTTTGTGATAATGCAAAATTTTCTAGAAAAACTTTCATCCGATTAAATTTTAATCGAGCTAAAACGATGTTCCGAACACTTTTCAAACCTCCTTAAAGGTGAATTTTCAAGTTTTCGACTTCCGATTTTTCAAAACTTCTCATAAATGAACTTAACATTTCAAAACATTTTCAAATCATTTTCAAATTATTTCATCAAACTTGCATCTTTTACCATGATTGATCCGATTTAAACGATAAAACTGATTTCGTTTCTCAATTTCTCGATCGATCACGGGCCTCCTTATGGTGTAATCCCAACCTTTATGTACATATTTAGTTTTACTTGTACATACTCAAATTATCATTGTCAATATTCAAACATAAACAAATTTTTCGTTTGTTTTCATTCGCTTGTTTATATCAACGATGCCATTGGTATTGAAAGGAGCATTATTCCTCGTGAAACTACTTTCAAACCAATGGGCTCTCACTGTGTAAGTCCCATAACATTCTTTTATACATAATATTTCTTTGTACATATCAAAACTTTCCAAACACATACAACTTTTTATCTTACATAACATGAGCATTTCTTTTTCAAATCTTTTATCTCAGACATAACACGATATCTCTTTTCAAAACCTTTATCTCTGTATACATAATATACATTTTCTTTGAAAATACTTTACGATAAATTTGATCAATCATTTCGCTTTCATCTCAGACATTTTTACACTGAATACCATTGGTAATTGGAGCATTATTCCTGAAATCTTTTCAAATCAATGGGCCTCCTTACGGTAAGTCCTAACCTCCTATGTACATCCATCTTTGTTCGACATAAAAAACTTCGTTCATGTACATATTCATTTCTTGTATACGCTCAAACTTGTAATAACCAAGTTACGCTGCTTAAATTCGCTTCACGCATTAATTTGTTTATATTCCATAAAATCAGAATAAACATCATGCATTGTTTATATTTCCTTCATAAACCTTGAACATATCACACACACACTGCTTTATACAAACTGCCTAATAATAACATAACAATTAGACTAATCAATAGGTTTCCTGAGTTTAGCCTCCGCTGGGTTTATACAAGACAACTCATCACTACTGAGTTTAGCCTCCGTGGGCTTCATACAAGATAACTTATCCCCCATGGATCACCCTCTCTGGGCTTCACAGAAACCTCCTATGCAGTTAGCTCCGCTATTTCGTCAGAGACAACACTCCCGCTGAGTCAGCTCTTGGGCTTCGGCTCAGAACTCCTATGAGTTTAGCCTCTGGGCATCATACAATGAAAGAGAGGAAACTCTTATAAAGCCTCCTATTGGGCTTCCAATACAAAGAATCACCTGCTAAGCTTAAGATGAGACCGAAAGGATGGTTTTGAATCACTAATTCCCCAATGAGTAAAATTTCCAGTTGCTCTTATTAATAAAAGGATGGTTTCTATGAAATCCTTCAAGCCAAAGACCCATACCCTATACCTCTCGAGCCTACAAGGACCTCAATGACCCTCAATGACCCCTAATGCCTCTTGGCCATAACATAAGGACCCACGGCTTCTTAAAAGCATCCCTTTAATCCAATCAATTTCCTTGAGATTTAGACATCTATCATCCTATGGAAGAAGTATCCCATCTATCACATCACATACAATCAAAACTTTTCAAACTTTTCAAACTTTTTAAACTATTTTCAAACAAAAACATCTCTTAACAAGAAGTGGTACGCCAGACACTCAAGCAAAACACCCAATACTTACA
>CM038795.1:94487335-94570643 GCA_021764765.1 Vicia sativa
GAACACATTAGGCCTTTGTGGATGGAATAGTACCGCCTACAAAGAACGATGTATTATATGCGCAGTGTTTCCGCCTAAAATAATTACCCATAGAAGTGGCGCTGGGAGATTAGCACAAAAAATTTGGTTTCTTGAAAAAGTATGCAATATTAAGACACAAAACTGGAACCTATGTCTACTATGTTCTTCATTCTTAAAATAAGACAATATGGTTAGCGTAATGAAAAATCTTCTCACAAAACACATAGACACAATCCTAAAAGATAAAACCATTCATAGATAACTATTTAAAGCATAAAAATATCAATTTAGGTAGATGCTAATATATGCATAGATTAGTTGACCGGATTAACTTTAGAAATATTGCTCCATCCTTATCTAGATTAGTTACGTGAATGAATTTAGAGATGGTGTTTTCGCATGCTTTTAGAAATGAAAAGTTTATTTTGTTAAAATATTAATATTTTCTATTTATCTCATTTGAAAAATTAAATAAATAATAGATTGTGTTTTAATTAAATTTGAAAAATTAATGCGATGCAACGAATATCTTAGATATTTGAAATATTTGTTTTTTAAAATGTAAATATAAAAATAAACAAAATTAAGTTATATGTAAGAAAATTAATTAATTTTTTTTTACTGTGGATGCATTTTAAATTTACCTTTGTGAGTTTTAGTTGATTATATAAAAATGTTCGACATAATTTAGCTTATGGATTTGATAGTAACAAATATATTTGCAACATAATATTCTATCTAAAATATTTTGAATGAATTAAATGTTGAATTTATGAATACAAGTATTTTTATGATCATATAGTTTATTTTTTATTTCCATTAAAAATAAACCCTGTTTATGGATTTGATAGTACCAAATTTATTTGTAACATAATATTCTATCTAAAATATTTCCAATGAGTTAAAATGTGATTTTATGAATAAAGTATTTTAAAGGTGATATAGTTTATTTTTATCTCCATTAAAAAAAGAAATTAGATTTCTATCTTTAAAATATTTAGTGTATCAATTTTCATGATAAAGTATTATTTATCAACCAAAATACCCACAATTTCAACTACAAACATTAGGCCTTTGTGGATGGAATAGTACCGCCTACAAAGAACGATGTATTATATGCGAAAGTGTTTCCGCTTCTAAAATAATTACCCATAGAAGTGGCGCCGGGGAGATTAAAAAAAAATTGGTTGCTTGAAAAAGTATGCAATATTAAGACAAACTGAACTTCCACCTACATGTTCTTTTCATTCTTAAAATAAGACACAATATGGTTAGCGTAAATGAAAAATCTTCTCACAAAAACACATAGACACAATCCTAAAAGATAAAACCATTCATAGATAACTATTTAAAGCATAAAATATCAATTTTAGGTAGATGCTAATATATGCATAGATTAGTTGACTGGATTAACTTTAGAAATATTGCTCCATCCTTATCTAGATTAGTTACGTGAATGAATTTTAGAGATGGTGTTTTTTTTCAAGACTGCTTAGAAATGAAAAGTTTATTTTGTTAAAAATATTAATATTTTCTATTTATCTCATTTGAAAAAATTAAATAAATAATAGATTGTGTTTTTAATTAAATTTGAAAAATTAAGTGCGGATGCACTAATATCTTAGATATTTGAAACAATTTGTTTTTTTAAAAAATGTAAATATAAAATAAACAAAATTAAGTTATATGTAAGAAAATTAATTATTTTTTTTTTACTGTGGATGCATTTTAAATTTACCTTTGTGAGTTTTAGTTGATTATATAAAAATGTTCGTACATAATTTAGCTTATGGATTTGATAGTACCAAATATATTTGCAACATAATATTCTATCTAAAATATTTTGAATGAATTAAAATGTTGAATTTATGAATACAAGTATTTTTTAAGATCATATAGTTTATTTTTTATTTCCATTAAAAAATAAACCTTTATGGATTTGATAGTACCAAATTTATTTGTAACATAATATTCTATCTAAAATATTTCCAATGAGTTAAAATGGTGACTTTATGAATAAAGTATTTTTAAAGGTGATATAGTTTATTTTTTATCTCCATTAAAAAAGAAATTAGATTTCTATTAAAATATTTAGTGTATCAATTTTCATGATAAATTATTATTTATCAACCAAAATACCCACAATTTCAACTATAGAACACATTAGGCCTTATCCACATAGAATCGCCTACAAAGAACGATGTATTATATGCAGTGTTTCCGCTTCTAAAAATTATTACCCATAGAAGTGGCGGGAGATTAGCAAAAAAAATTTGGTTGCTTGAAAAGTATGCAATATTAAGACACAAAGCTGGAACCTATGTCTACTACATGTTCTTCATTCTTAAAATAAGACACAATATGGTTAGCGTAAATGAAAAATCTTCTCACAAAAACACATAGACACAATCCTAAAAGATAAAATCATTCATAGTATAACTATTTAAATAAAAATATCAATTCTTAGGTAGATGCTAATATATGCATAGATTAGTTGACTGGATTAACTTTAGAAATATTGCTCCATCCTTATCTAGATTAGTTATGAATGAATTTAGAGATGGTGTTTTTGCATCTGCTTAGAAATGAAAAGTTTATTTTGTTAAAAATATTAATATTTTCTATTTATCTCATTTGAAAAATTAAATAAATAATAGATTGTGTTTTTAATTAAATTTGAAAAAATTAAGTGCGGATGCACTAATATCTTAGATATTTGAAACAATTTGTTTTTTTAAAATGTAAATATAAAAATAAACAAAATTAAGTTATATGTAAGAAAATTAATTAATTTTTTACTGTGGATGCATTTTAAATTTACCTTTGTGAGTTTTAGTTGATTATATATAAAATGTTCGTACATAATTTAGCTTATGGATTTGATAGTACCAAATATATTTGCAACATAATATTCTATCTAAAATATTTTGAATGAATTAAAATGCTGAATTTATGAATACAAGTATTTTTAAGGATCATATAGTTTATTTTTATTTCATTAAAAAATAAATCCTGGTTTATGGATTTGATAGTACCAAATTTATTTAAACATAATATTCTATCTAAAATATTTCCAATGAGTTAAAATGGTGACTTTATGAATAAAGTATTTTAAAGGTGATATAGTTTTATTTTTATCTCCATTAAAAAGAAATTAGATTTCTATCTTTAAAATATTTAGTGTATCAATTTTCATGATAAAGTATTATTTATCAACCAAAATACCCACAATTTCAACTATAAAACACATTAGGCCTTTGTGGATGGAATAGTACCGCCTACAAAGAACGATGTATTATATGCGAGTGTTTCCGCTTAAAATAATTACCCATAGAAGTGGCGCTGGGGAGATTAGCAAAAAAATTTGGTTGCTTGAAAAGTATGCAATATTAAGACACAAAATGGAACCTATGTCTACTACATGTTCTCATTGTTAAAACACAATATGGTTAGCGTAATGAAAAATCTTCTCACAAAAACACATAGACACAATCCTAAAAGATAAAACCATTCATAGTATAACTATTTAAAGCATAAAATATCAATTTAGGTAGATGCTAATATATGCATAGATTAGTTGATCGGATTAACTTTAGAAATATTGCTCCATCCTTATCTAGATTAGTTACGTGAATGAATTTTAGAGATGGTGTTTTTCGCATCGCTTTTTAGAAATGAAAAGTTTATTTTGTTAAAATATTAATATTTTTCTATTTATCTCATTTGAAAAATTAAATAAATAATAGATTGTGTTTTTAATTAAATTTGAAAAATTATGCGGATGCACGAATATCTTAGATATTTGAAACAATTTGTTTTTTAAAATGTAAATATAAAAATAAACAAAATTAAGTTATATGTAAGAAAATTAATTAATTTTTTTTTACTGTGGATGCATTTTAAATTTACCTTTGTGAGTTTTAGTTGATTATATATAAAAATGTTCGTATATAATTTAGCTTATGGATTTGATAGTACCAAATATATTTGCAACATAATATTCTATCTAAAATATTTTGAATGAATTAAAATGTTGAATTTATGAATACAAGTATTTTATGATCATATAGTTTATTTTTATTTCCATTAAAAAATAAATCCTGTTTATGGATTTGATAGTACCAAATTTATTTGTAACATAATATTCTATCTAAAATATTTCCAATGAGTTAAAATGGTGACTTTATGAATAAAGTTAAAGGTGATATAGTTTATTTTTTATCTCCATTAAAAAAAGAAATTAGATTTCTATCTTTAAAATATTTAGTGTATCAATTTTCATGATAAAGTATTATTTATCAACCAAAATACCCACAATTTCAACTAAAACACATTAGGCCTTTTGTGGATGGAAGACCGCCTACAAAGAACGATGTATTATATGCAGTGTTTTCGCTTCTAAAAATAATTACCCATAGAAGGGGCCGAGATTAGCAAAAAAAAATTTGGTTGCTTGAAAAGTATGCAATATTAAGACACAAACTGGAACCTATGTCACTACATGTTCTTCATTCTTAAAATAAGACACAATATGGTTAGCGTAATGAAAAATCTTCTCACAAAACACATAGACACAATCCTAAAAATAAAACCATTCATAGTATAACTATTTAAAGCATAAAATATCAATTTTAGGTAGATGCTAATATATGCATAGATTAGTTGACCGGATTAACTTTAGAAATATTGCTCCATCCTTATCTAGATTAGTTTCGTGAATGAATTTTAGAGATGGTGTTTTTCAGATTGTTTTTAGAAATGAAAAGTTTATTTTGTTAAAATATTAATATTTTTCTATTTATCTCATTTGAAAAATTAAATAAATAATAGATTGTGTTTTTAATTAAATTTGAAAAAATTATGGATGCACGAATATCTTAGATATTTGAAACAATTTGTTTTTTTTAAAAATGTAAATATAAAAATAAACAAATTAAGTTATATGTAAGAAAATTAATTAATTTTTTTTATGTGGATGCATTTTAAATTTACCTTTGTGAGTTTTAGTTGATTATATAAAAATGTTCGTACAATTTAGCTTATGGATTTGATAGTACCAAATATATTTGCAACATAATATTCTATCTAAAATATTTTGAATGAATTAAAATGCTGAATTTATGAATACAAGTATTTTTAAGGATCATATAGTTTATTTTTATTTCCATTAAAAATAAATCCTGTTTATGGATTTGATAGTACCAAATTTATTTGTAACATAATATTCTATCTAAAATATTTCCAATGAGTTAAAATGTGACTTTATGAATAAAGTATTTTTAAAGGTGATATAGTTTATTTTTATCTCCATTAAACAAAGAAATTAGATTTCTATCTTTAAAATATTTAGTGTATCAATTTTCATGATAAAGTATTATTTATCAACCAAAATACCCACAATTTCAACTATAACACATTAGGCCTATCCACATAGTACCACAAAGAACGATGTATTATATGCGCAGTGTTTCCGCTTCTAAAATTATTACCCATAGAAGGCGCCGGAGATTAGCAAAAAAAAATTTGTTGTTTGAAAAGTATGCAATATTAAGACACAAAGTGGAACCTATGTCTACTATATGTTTCTTCATTCTTAAAATAAGACACAATATGGTTAGCGTAATGAAAAATCTTCTCACAAAACACATAGACACAATCCTAAAAGATAAAACCATTCATAGTATAACTATTTAAAGCATAAAAATATCAATTCTTAGGTAGATGCTAATATATGCATAAATTAGTTGACTGGATTAACTTTAGAAATATTGCTCCATCCTTATCTAGATTAGTTACGTGAATGAATTTTAGAGATGGTGTTTTTCGCACTGCTTTTAGAAATGAAAAGTTTATTGTTAATATTAATATTTTCTATTTATCTCATTTGAAAAATTAAATAAATAATAGATTGTGTTTTTAATTAAATTTGAAAAAATTGTGCGGATGCACTAATATCTTAGATATTTGAAACAATTTGTTTTTTTTTAAAATGTAAATATAAAAATAAACAAAATTAAGTTATATGTAAGAAAATTAATTAATTTTTTACTGTGGATGCATTTTAAATTTACTTTGTGAGTTTTAGTTGATTATATATAAAAATGTTCGACATAATTTAGCTTATGGATTTGATAGTACCAAATATATTTGCAACATAATATTCTATCTAAAATATTTTGAATGAATTAAAATGCTGAATTTATGAATACAAGTATTTTAAGATCATATAGTTTATTTTTATTTCCATTAAAAAATAACCTGTTTATGGATTTGATAGTACCAAATTTATTTGTAACATAATATTCTATCTAAAATATTTCCAATGAGTTAAAATGGTGACTTTATGAATAAAGTATTTTAAAGATATAGTTTATTTTTTTTATCTCCATTAAAAAAGAAATTAGATTTCTATCTTTAAAATATTTAGTGTATCAATTTTCATGATAAAGTATTATTTATCAACCAAAAACCCACAATTTCAACTAAAGAACACATTAGGCCCTTTGTGATGGAATAGTACCGCCTACAAAGAACGATGTATTATATGCAAGTGTTTCCTTCTAAAATAATTATCCATAGAAGTGGCGCTGGGAGATTAACAAAAAAATTTGGTTGCTTGAAAAGTATGCAATATTAAGACACAAAGATGGAACCTACTAGTATATTCTTCATTCAAAATAAGACACAATATGGTTAGTGAAATGAAAAATCTTCTCACAAAACACATAGACACAATCCTAAAAGATAAAACCATTCATAGTATAACTATTTAAAGCATAAAAATCAATTTTAGGTAGATGCTAATATATGCATAGATTAGTTGATGATTAACTTTAGAAATATTGCTCCATCCTTATCTAGATTAGTTAAGTGAATGAATTTTAGATGATTTGTTTCGCATCGCTTTAGAAATGAAAGTTTATTTTGTTAAAAATAATATTTTTCTATTTATCTCATTTGAAAAATTAAATAAATAATAGATTGTGTTTTTATTAAATTTGAAAAATTAAGCGGATGCACAATATCTTAGATATTTGAAACAATTTGTTTTTTTTTTAAAATGTAAATATAAAATAAACAAAATTAAGTTATATGTAAGAAAATTAATTTTTTTTACCGTGATGCATTTTAAATTTTACTTTGTGAGTTTTAGTTGATTATATAAAAAATGTTCGTACATAATTTAGCTTATGGATTTGATAGTACCAAATATATTTGCAACATAATATTCTATCTAAAATATTTTGAATGAATTAAAATGCTGAATTTATGAATACAAGTATTTTAAGGATCATATAGTTTATTTTTATTTCCATTAAAAATAAATCCTGTTTATGGATTTGATAGTACCAAATTTATTTGTAACATAATATTCTATCTAAAATATTTCCAATGAGTTAAAATGCGACTTTATGAATAAAGTATTTTTAAAGGTGATATAGTTTATTTTTTATCTCCATTAAAAAAGAAATTAGATTTCTATCTTTAAAATATTTAGTGTATCAATTTTCATGATAAAGTATATTTTAATCAACAAAATACCCACAATTTCAACTAAAGACATTAGGCCTTTTGTGGATGGAATAGTACCGCCACAAAGAACTATGTATTATATGCGAAATGTTTCGCTTTCAAAAATAATTATCCATAGAAGTGGCGTGGGAGATTAGCAAATAAATTTTGGTTGAAAGCATAAAATCTCAATTCTTAGGTAGATGCTAATATATGCATAGATTAGTTGATCGGATCAACTTTAAATATTGCTCATCCTTATCTAGATTAGAATGAATTTTAGAGATGTTTTGTTTCTCAGACTGCTTAGAAATGAAAAGTTTATTTTGTTAAAAAATTTATATTTTTCTATTTATTCATTTGAAAAATTAAATAAATAATAGATTGTTTTTTAATTAAATTTGAAAAATTAAGTGCGGATGCACGAATATCTTAGATATTTGAAACAATTTGTTTTTTTAAAATGTAAATATAAAAATAAACAAAATTAAGTTATATGTAAGAAAATTAATTAATTTTTTTTACCGTGGATGCATTTTAAATTTACCTTTGTGAGTTTTAGTTGATTATATATAAAAATGTTCGTACATATTTAGCTTATGGATTTGATAGTACCAAATATATTTGCAACATAATATTCTATCTAAAATATTTTGAATGAATTAAATGTGAATTTATGAATACAAGTATTTTTAAGGATCATATAGTTTATTTTTATTTCCATTAAAAAAATAAATCCGGTTTATGGATTTGATAGTACCAAATATATTTGTAACATAATATTCTATCTAAAATATTTCCAATGAGTTAAAATGCTGACTTTATGAATAAAGTATTTTAAAGGTGATATAGTTTTTTTTTTTATCTCCATTAAAAAGAAATTAGATTTCTATCTTTAAAATATTTAGTGTATCAATTTTCATGATAAAGTATTATTTATCAACCAAAATACCCACAATTTCAACTACAACACATTAGGCCTTTGTGGATGGAATAGTACCGCCTACAAAGAACGATGTATTATATGAGTGTTTCGCTTCTAAAATAATTATCCATAGAAGTGGCGCTGGGAGATTAGCACAAAAAATTTGGTTGCTTGAAAAAGTATGCAATATTAAGACACAAACCGGAACCTATGTCTACTACATGTTCTTCATTCTTAAAATAAGACACAATATGGTTAGCGTAAATGAAAATCTCACAAAAACACATAGACACAATCCTAAAAGATAAAATCATTCATAGTATAACTATTTAAAGCATAAAAATATCAATTCTTAGGTAGATGCTAATATGCATAGATTAGTTGACGGATTAACTTTAGAAATATTGCTCCATCCTTATCTAGATTAGTTATTGAATGAATTTTAGAGATGGTGTTTTTCAGACTGCTTTTAGAAATGAAAAGTTTATTTTGTTAAAATATTAATATTTTTCTATTTATCTCATTTGAAAAAATTAAATAAATAATAGATTGTGTTTTAATTAAATTTGAAAAAATTAATCGGATGCACGAATATCTTAGATATTTGAAACAATTTGTTTTTTTTAAATGTAAATATAAAAATAAACAAAATTAAGTTATATGTAAGAAAATTAATTAATTTTTTTTTACTGTGGATATTTAAATTTACCTTTGTGAGTTTTAGTTGATTATATATAAAATGTTCGTATATATTTAGCTTATGGATTTGATAGTACCAAATATATTTGCAACATAATATTCTATCTAAAATATTTTGAATGAATTAAAATGCTGAATTTATGAATACAAGTATTTTTAAGGATCATATAGTTTATTTTTATTTCCATTAAAAAAATAAACTGTTTATGGATTTGATAGTACCAAATTTATTTGTAACATAATATTCTATCTAAAATATTTCCAATGAGTTAAAATGTGACTTTATGAATAAAGTATTTTTAAAGGTGATATAGTTTATTTTTATCTCCATTAAAAAGAAATTAGATTTCTATCTTTAAAATATTTAGTGTATCAATTTTCATGATAAAGTATTATTTATCAACCAAAATACCCACAATTTCAACTACAGACACATTAGGCCTATCCACATAGTACCGCCTACAAAGAATGTATATATATGCAGTGTTTCCGCTTCTAAAAATTATTACCCATAGAAGTGGCGCTGGGAGATTAGCAAAAAAATTTGGTTGCTTGAAAAAGTATGCAATATTAAGACACAAAGCCGAACCTATGTCTACTACATGTTCTTCATTCTAAAATAAGACAATATGGTTAGCGAATGAAAAATCTTCTCACAAAAACACATAGACACAATCCTAAAAGATAAAACCATTCATAGTATAACTATTTAAAGCATAAAATATCAATTCTTAGGTAGATGCTAATATATGCATAGATTAGTTGATGGATTAACTTTAGAAATATTGCTCCATCCTTATCTAGATTAGTTACGTGAATGAATTTTAGAGATGGTGTTTTTCGTATTGTTTAGAAATGAAAAGTTTATTTTGTTAAAAATATTAATATTTTTCTATTTATCTCATTTGAAAAATTAAATAAATAATAGATTGTGTTTTAATTAAATTTGAAAATAATTAAGTGCGGATGCACGATATCTTAGATATTTGAAACAATTTGTTTTTTAAAATGTAAATATAAAAATAATTAAAATTAAGTTATATGTAAGAAAATTAATTTTTTTTTTACTGTGGATACATTTTAAATTTACCTTTGTGAGTTTTAGTTGATTATATATAAAAATGTTCGTACATAATTTAGCTTATGGATTTGATAGTACCAAATATATTTGCAACATAATATTCTATCTAAAATATTTTGAATGAATTAAAATGCTGAATTTATGAATACAAGTATTTTTAAGGATCATATAGTTTATTTTTTATTTCCATTAAAAAAATAAATCCTGGTTTATGGATTTGATAGTACCAAATTTATTTGTAACATAATATTCTATCTAAAATATTTCCAATGAGTTAAAATGCTGACTTTATGAATAAAGTATTTTTAAAGGTGATATAGTTTATTTTTTTATCTCCATTAAAAAAAGAAATTAGATTTCTATCTTTAAAATATTTAGTGTATCAATTTTCATGATAAATTATTATTTATCAACCAAAATACCCACAATTTCAACTACAAAACATTAGGCCTATCCAATAGTACCTACAACGAACGATTATATACGAGTGTTTCCGCTTCTAAAAATTATTACCCATAGAAGTGGCGCCGGGGAGATTAGCAAAAAAAAATTTGGTTGCTTGAAAAAAGTATGCAATATTAAGACACAAAGCTGGAACCTATGTCTACTACATGTTCTTCATTCTTAAAATAAGACACAATATGGTTAGGTAAATGAAAAATCTTCTCACAAAACACATAGACACAATCCTAAAAGATAAAACCATTCATAGTATAACTATTTAAAGCATAAAATATCAATTTTTAGGTAGATGCTAATATATGCATAGATTAGTTGACTGGATTAACTTTAGAAATATTGCTCCATCCTTATCTAGATTAGTTACGTGAATGAATTTTAGAGATGGTGTTTTTCGGTACTGTTTTTAGAAATGAAAAGTTTATTTTGTTAAAAATATTAATATTTTTCTATTTATCTCATTTGAAAAATTAAATAAATAATAGATTGTGTTTTTAATTAAATTTGAAAAATTAAGTATGGATGCACGAATATCTTAGATATTTGAAACAATTTGTTTTTTTTAAAAAATGTAAATATAAAATAATTAAAATTAAGTTATATGTAAGAAAATTAATTAATTTTTTACTGTGGATACATTTTAAATTTACCTTTGTGAGTTTTAGTTGATTATATATAAAAATGTTCGTACATGATTTAGCTTATGGATTTGATAGTACCAAATATATTTGCAACATAATATTCTATCTAAAATATTTTGAATGAATTAAAATGCTGTTATGAATACAAGTATTTTTAAGTATCATATAGTTTATTTTTATTTCCATTAAAAAATAAATCTGTTTATGGATTTGATAGTACCAAATTTATTTGTAACATAATATTCTATCTAAAATATTTCCAATGAGTTAAAATGTGACTTTATGAATAAAGTATTTTTAAAGGTGATATAGTTTATTTTTTATCTCCATTAAAAAAGAAATTAGATTTCTATCTTTAAAATATTTAGTGTATCAATTTTCATGATAAATTATTATTTATCAACCAAAATACCCACAATTTCAACTACAGAACACATTAGGCCTATCCATAGTACCGGCCTACAAAGAACGATGTATTATATGCGAAAGTGTTTCCGCTTCAAAAATTACCCATAGAAGTGGCGGGGAGATTAGCAAAAAAAATTTGGTTGCTTGAAAAAGTATGCAATATTAAGACACAAAGTCGGAACCTATGTCTACTACATGTTCTTCATTCTTAAAATAAGACACAATATGGTTAGCGAAATGAAAAATCTTCTCACAAAACACATAGACACAATCCTAAAAGATAAAACCATTCATAGTATAACTATTTAAAGCATAAAAATATCAATTTTAGGTAGATGCTAATATATGCATAGATTAGTTGACCGGATTAACTTTAGAAATATTGCTCCATCCTTATCTAGATTAGTTACGTGAATGAATTTTAGAGATGGTGTTTTTCGTATCGTTTTTAGAAATGAAAAGTTTATTTTGTTAAAAATATTAATATTTTTCTATTTATCTCATTTGAAAAATTAAATAAATAATAGATTGTGTTTTTAATTAAATTTGAAAAAATAATGGATGCACGAATATCTTAGATATTTGAAACAATTTGTTTTTAAAAAATGTAAATATAAAAATAATTAAAATTAAGTTATATGTAAGAAAATTAATTAATTTTTTTTACTGTGGATACATTTTAAATTTACCTTTGTGAGTTTTAGTTGATTATATATAAAAATGTTCGTACATAATTTAGCTTATGGATTTGATAGTACCAAATATATTTGCAACATAATATTCTATCTAAAATATTTTGAATGAATTAAAATGCTGAATTTATGAATACAAGTATTTTTAAGATCATATAGTTTATTTTTATTTCCATTAAAAAATAAATCCCGTTTATGGATTTGATAGTACCAAATTTATTTGTAACATAATATTCTATCTAAAATATTTCCAATGAGTTAAAATGTGACTTTATGAATAAAGTATTTTTAAAGGTGATATAGTTTATTTTTATCTCCATTAAAAAAGAAATTAGATTTCTATCTTTAAAATATTTAGTGTATCAATTTTCATGATAAATTATTATTTATCAACCAAAATACCAACAATTTCAACTACTGAACACATTAGGCCTATCCACATAGTACCGCCTACAAAGAACGATGTATTATATAGTGTTTCCGCTTCAAAATTATTACCCATAGAAGTGGCGCCGGGAGATTAACAAAAAATTTGGTTGCTTGAAAAAGTATGCAATATTAAGACAAAGTGGAACCTATGTCTACTACATGTTCTTCATTCTTAAAATAAGACACAATATGGTTAGCGAAATGAAAAAATCTTCTCACAAAACACATAGACACAATCCTAAAAGATAAAACCATTCATAGTATAACTATTTAAAGCATAAAATATCAATTCTTAGGTAGATGCTAATATATGCATAAATTAGTTGATGGATTAACTTTAGAAATATTGCTCCATCCTTATCTAGATTAGTTACGTGAATGAATTTTAGAGATGGTGTTTTTCGGTACTGTTTTTAGAAATGAAAAGTTTATTTTGTTAAAAATATTAATATTTTTCTATTTATCTCATTTGAAAAAATTAAATAAATAATAGATTGTGTTTTTAATTAAATTTTAAAAAAATTAAGTGCGGATGCACGGATATCTTAGATATTTGAAACAATTTGTTTTTTTTTTAAATGTAAATATAAAAATAAACAAAATTAAGTTATATGTAAGAAAATTAATTAATTTTTTTTTACTGTGGATACATTTTAAATTTACCTTTGTGAGTTTTAGTTGATTATATATAAAAATGTTCGTACATAATTTAGCTTATGGATTTGATAGTACCAAATATATTTGCAACATAATATTCTATCTAAAATATTTTGAATGAATTAAAATGCTTAATTTATGAATACAAGTATTTTTAAGGATCATATAGTTTATTTTTTATTTCCATTAAAAAAATAAATCCTGGTTTATGGATTTGATAGTACCAAATTTATTTGTAACATAATATTCTATCTAAAATATTTCCAATGAGTTAAAATGTGACTTTATGAATAAAGTATTTTTAAAGGTGATATAGTTTATTTTTTTATCTCCATTAAAAAAAGAAATTAGATTTCTATCTTTAAAATATTTAGTGTATCAATTTTCATGATAAATTATTATTTATCAACCAAAATACCCACAATTTCAACTACAGAACACATTAGGCCTATCCACATAGTACCAGCCTACAAAGAACGATGTATTATATGCGAGTGTTTCCGCTTCTAAAAATATTACCCATAGAAGTGGCGCTGGGGAGATTAGCAAAAAAGAATTTGGTTGCTTGATAAAAGTATGCAATATTAAGACACAAAGCTGGAACCTATGTCTACTACATGTTCTTCATTGTTAAAATAAGACACAATATGGATAGCGAAATGAAAAATCTTCTCACAAAACACATAGACACAATCCTAAAAGATAAAACCATTCATAGTATAACTATTTAAAGCATAAAAATATCAATTCTTAGGTAGATGCTAATATATGCATAAATTAGTTGACTGGATTAACTTTAGAAATATTGCTCCATCCTTATCTAGATTAGTTACGTGAATGAATTTATAGATGGTGTTTTTCGGTACTGTTTTTAGAAATGAAAAGTTTATTTTGTTAAAAATATTAATATTTTTCTATTTATCTCATTTGAAAAAATTAAATAAATAATAGATTGTGTTTTTAATTAAATTTGAAAAATTTATGGATGCACAAATATCTTAGATATTTGAAACAATTTGTTTTTTTAAATGTAAATATAAAAATAAAAAAAATTAAGTTATATGTAAGAAAATTATTTAATTTTTTTTACTGTGGATGCATTTTAAATTTACCTTTGTGAGTTTTAGTTGATTATATATAAAAGTGTTCGTACATAATTTAGCTTATGGATTTGATAGTACCAAATATATTTGCAACATAATATTCTATCTAAAATATTTTGAATGAATTAAAATGCTGAATTTATGAATACAAGTATTTATGAATTCCTGTGTTTGGACTTGTTGATTTGGTGCTATGGCGCACACGTTGTTGACTGACATTCTTACGCGGTTTCCCTCGGGATACCATTCCTATGTCATGTTCTTTTTTCTTTGGGAAACTGGTTCCTACCTTCCTAGTTCCACTAGAAGATCCTGCTTCCTTGGTTAGGCGTCCGGTTCGAACCCGTTCTTCTAATCGCATTCCATGCTCACCATCTCGGTGAAATCTCCGGGCGCAGCGATCATTCGCTCATAGTAGAATGAGCCAAGAGTGTTTAAGAATACCTTAGTCATCTCTTTCTCTTCCAAGGGCGGGTTGACTTGGGCAATTTCTCCATCGTTAGCATATTCTTTGAATGTCTCTTCTTTCTCGAGACATGGAGCGGAGTTGATCCCGATTGGGAGCCATATCCAAATTGAACTTATATTGTTGCAAGGCTTCGCCTAAGTCATTGAATGTTTGGATACTTACGTTCTAATCCCATGTACCACTTCATCGGCACCGTGAGACTATCTGGAAGTAGTGGATTAACAATGGTGATCGCCGTTGTATGTAGACATTTTCCGGCATACATCGTGAGATGACTTTGTGGATGGAGTTTCCTTTGTACTTTTCAAAGTCGTGGACTTTGAATTTGCGTATTTCACGCGAGGAACTAAGCACGATCCTGGCGTTTTCCCAAACAATTCCTTCCTCGAATCGCCTTTATCTCAAGTCGCATTTTGAGGAGTTGTTCCTGGAGATTCTCCATCGAGCCACGGAATTCGTGTTATTCCCCGAGTATGGTGAACTTCTTCGTCTATGGTAGCGCACCATGTGTGAGTTCGTCATAATTGGTTGAGAAACCGACATTGTTACTTGTGGAAGAGTTACTCCATGTTGCGGAGTAAATGTAGAGTTTTGCAAAGTAGGTATTTTAAGCGTGGTTGTTTGAGAAGTCGGTTGGCGAAATCCGATTCCAAAGTTGAAAGGCATGCCCATGGATAGCCTTCCGCATCTTGAAAGGTGAACTACTAATCGCGATTTGAAATGGAGTAGTAGTGTCTTCTCGAGATCGCTGCTTGGTTTTGACCGCTCGATACGCTTGTTGACTTTTGCGCTGCCAATGAGTTGACCAAAGATGTGAGTCTCCACTTCTTCTTGAGTGTTGTTACTTGTACTACTGAAGTTCATTCTCTTGTTCAAATCCTTCCATTACTTTTCTTCTTTTTGATCTTGTATCGTATGTTCGAGTTGGCTGTGGACGCGGTCGAGAAACTCTAAGACGCGACAGCTTGGCGATCTTTTCCTATCTGTTCAAATTGCTCAAGCTGAGATCAGACTCTAGACAATAGACTTAAATGCAAAGTATGATGCATGATTATGATTGTAAAGAAATATTTCCAAAGAATTTATGCTAAAAAGAGATATTTCTGGCAAATATTTGGATGGAAAACACGAATTTATTGATTATTGAAAGAAGATTACAACAATTTGTTTTTTTTGGAGCATTGCTCACACAAATGATAAAATAAATGATAAAATTACAAACTAAATTGAACTAATTAAATATCTTCGTCGGATGAAGATCCAAAGGCTTGATGCGACTTGATTTCCTTTCCATAGTGAGCTTTCCACTTTCTCGGTTTTTAGCTTGTTAATGACTTTCTTCCACTTGTCGGGAACGGGATCGCTGGTTGTCATTTCTTCAAGCTTTCTCTTCCTTTCCTTGACGTATCTCTGGATTGCGTTATCTTTCTGACGAATCTTCTCATCCTTCTCCATGAGCCATTCATCCTGGAAGTAAAGTGTCTTTTCATAATCCTTGACTTGCTTCGAGTTTCTCATTCTCAAGATTAGTCTTAAGGAACTTGTTTTCCAAAGCCTCTTTTTCAAACCTTATTTTGGCCAAAGCTTGGTATTCTCCCATAGTCTCGACGGAAAAATTGTTAATTTGGAAGCGGTTGAGAACATGGGTTCTTCATAAGCGTAAGGCATTCAAATTCCTTTGCTCTTTCTTTACCCAAGAAGTGTAGGTTTCATGGCTACACAATTTTGCCTTACCCTTTTCTTTCTTTCGGATGTGATGCCAAGCTCGATCATCCTAGCCTTCAACCTTGGGAATCTTCTCCTTCGTGATAGAAATAACTCTCTACTGTAAAACCAAGAGGTTTACTAGAGTTTTCGTATCCGAGTTGACGTCTTGCCAGGAATGGGTTGTAGTTGATTCCTCCTTTTGTACCGATGAGAGGTACGTTGGCAAATTCTCCACAGCTCTCAATGATTTCCATCTCATTGTCTGCTAAGGTATACCAATGGATATCGTCGTTTGTAAGAGACATGAGCCTTCTTGACCAATGCCACTCGTCTTTGTTTTCGCGGAAGATAGGAGATTTAGGCAAGTGTGAGACAATCCATTTGAAAAACCGAGGTACACAACACACGATAGTTCCGTCTCCTTGACGATTTCTATGATGAATAGAGACGTACGTGTCACCAAGCAAAGTGGGAACGAGATTTCCAATCAGAAAGATCCTTATGGCGTTGATATCAACGAAATTTGGGACGTTGGGAAACAACACCAATCCATAGAGGAGTAAAGCTAAAATAGCTTCAAAGGCTACCATACTACCTACTGAGAATTTGAGAGCCTTCTCCATTAGGAACTTTGAAGTCAGTCCTAAGAGTTTTCCTCTGGTAGTTAGGTTTTTGTCTATCTCAGATTTCTTTAAGTGAGTCATCGTTGCAATGACTGGTGATTTGGGAATGACTTCCAAACCATTGAAAGGCACTTTGTCCGATACTGAGATGCCTAGGATATGCGCGTACTCTTCCAAAGTAGGCATCAACTGATAATCAGGGAAAGTGAAACAACGATAGAATAGATCGTAAAACTGAACGAAAGTTTTGAGAAGTCCTTCATCAACGTTAGTGTTCAGAAGAGTTAAAAGAGTTCTATAGCGTTTTCTGAAATCCGAGGGATCTTCTACCAAAGATGCTAACTCTTTCAACTTTCCTACATCAGGAATTCTAAAACTGTATCTCTTGGTGAATCTTCCTCTGACGTCCATCACTCTAACCTAAAATATTTTACAAAAAAATCTCTAAATTCTTTGGAAATGGGAAGAGAAATGAAGTTTTTTTGAATGAATGAATGCATGAATGCGCAAACATGGTTAGTAGTTATACACGGGCCGCCGTTACGAGCATGAAGCCAACGATAAGAATCAACGTGGTTAAGTTCTAAGGGCTTATTCATCTATGAAACGGGTTCTACGATAATACAGCTCAACACTCCTCTTTGAAATATTATCGGATTTGTTGAATACTCGATGGTCCAATAATATTTTCAAGAAAACTCGCCTGATCGTAGTCTCGCATGACAATTACTTAGGCTTACACCAATAATCTCACTACATCCTAAATGGCGTGATGGGTTGTGTTCTACAGCCAACTCACTTCAAGTTCCTTGAAACCATGTCTCCAAATACTTGCTAAACACAAATACTCCCAAGACAACCTCCAGAGAGAGATATTAACCGTAAGTATTGAGACTTTCACGTTAATACCTCCACCTAGATCTTAAAAATGTTTCAACTGTTAGATTTCTTTCCATCGATGAAATCGCAAAACACACAATAAAGAAAACAGACATATGCATAATATGAAAGCTTATCCCTTCTTTTCTTTTGAAAACAAAAGCTTGGTGCTCTTGAAGAGTCACATTTTTTTGAAAATCAAAGTTCAGCGGTACTCAAAGAGTCGTTTTTATGATTAAGCGAAAGATGATTGATATTAATACCCTCAATTGATGATATGCGGATAGGCGAGTAAAGATTGTTATATAAAGGGATGGGCATAGTTATCTATAGCTTTATATATGATTGGATATGTTTGTGTGTTTTTAATTGCTATTTCGGGATTTATTAAGAATGATAGTGGGATCCTAGTGTTTATTATTATGCAGGATCCCGAGATTTCAGGCATTTGTAGCTCCAGGGATCTATGGTTTGTTTCTAGAAATTTGCTAGTGAGACTTTGATAGAAAGTTGAGTGAGCAATTGATAGTTAGCAAGAGAGACAAATGTCATCTTAATGAAAATGTATCTAATCTATTTCATCACATACATTTTGAAAAGTTTGATTGAAATGAAATCTTTCATCGTAAGTATTAGGTGCTTTGCTCGAGTGTACAAGCGTTACCACTTACATGTTTAAGAAAGATGTTTTGAAAAGATGTTTGAATCTTTTAACTGTAAGTATTGGGTGTTTTGCTTGAGTGTGCTACCACTTACAATTAAGAGATGTTTTTGTTTGAAAAGAGTTTGAAAAGTTTTTGACTGTATGTGATGTGATAGATTAGATATTTCTTCCATAGAGATGATAAATGTCTAAATCTCTAGGAGAAATTGGTTGGATTAGGGGATGCTTTTAAGAAGCCCATGGGTCCTTGTATTGTTAGCCCAAGAGGAGGCATTCCGAGGGTCATCGAGGGTCATCGAGGGTCCTTGTATGAAGCTCAAGAGGAAGCTATAGGGTATGGATGGCTTTGTCTTTAAAAGGGATTTCACCGGGAAACCATCCTTTCGGAATTAAGAGCAATTTCACCGGGAAATTATACTCGTGGTTCTATCCTAACGCTGGTGATTCTTTGTATTGGAAGCCCAATAGAGGTGTTAAGAGATTTCTTGGTCTCTTTCATTGTATGATGCCCAAGAGAAGGCTAAACTCAATGAGGAGTTCTTTGAACGAAGCCCAAGAGGAGGCTGACCAAGAGGGAGTGTTGTCTTATATGAAGCCCAAGCGGAGGCTAAACTAAGATGAATGAGTTTCTTTGTACAAAGCCCAAGAGAAGGCTAACTCTGAGAGTTATCTTGTATAAAGCCCAGCGGAGGCTACGTGGGGAACCTATTGGTTAGACTAATTGTTATGTTATAATTAGACAGTTGTATAAACAAGTGTGTGTGTGATATGTATTCACGGAGTTTATGAAGGAAATATAAACAATGCATGATGTTTATTTAGAAGAGTTTATGAAGGAAATATAAACAAGTGTTTGTGGAACGAACGTTAAAACGATAACTTGATTATTTACAAGTTTGAATTGTGTACAAGGATGTAAATAGTACACGAACGAGTATTTATGTACAAAGAAAGATGGATGTACAGAGGAGGATTGAGACTTACACCATAAGGGAGGCCCATTGATTTAAAAGCAGTTTCACGGGGAATAATGCTCCTTTTAATATCAATGGTATTCATGTATATGTACTAAACAAAACAAATGATCAAGTTTATAAAAAGGTATCTGCATTATGTACAGATAAAAGTTGTATGAGTATAAAAAGAATTTGATATGTACAAGGAAAGTATGTATGTACATAAAAGAATATTTTGTTTGTGTATACACAAGTGAAGTGAAAACAAACGATAGAAGTTTGTCTGTACTTGAGTATAAAAGGTATCTGTATTATGTACAGATAAAAATTGTATGTATCTGAAGAGAGTTTGATATATACAAAGAAATAATTATGTACATAAAAGAATGTTATGGGACTTACACCGTGAGGGAGGCCCATGATCGATTGAGAAATTCGAGTGAAAACGAATTGGTTTTATCGTTTAAATCGGATCGATCATGGTAAAGATGTAAGTTTGATGAAAAAGTTTTGAAGAAATGGTTTTAAAAGTGTTTTTGAAAAGTGAGGTTCATTTATGAGAAGTTTTGAAAAGAATCGAAGTCGAAAGTTTGAAAAATTCACCTTTAAAGTGGTTTTGAAAAGTGTTCAAAGCGTCGTTTCCGGCTCGATTAAAATATAATCAGATGAAAGTTTTTTCTAAATTTTTGGACTATCATAAAATAGATACATTTATTGACAAGTGTACAAAAAATCACCTCAAAATGAGGAGTTTTGATTGGTTAAAAAAAATGTTGAAGTTTGTAAGAAAAATGAAAAAAATATGAAAAGCTTTAAAAAATGGTCCTTTGGAGAGTTGAACCCATGACCATTGGGGTGGCTACGGCACAAAGGACTACGAGCAAGCTGGCAACCGCTGGACAAGCGTGTTTTTATGTTTGTGAATCAAAACACGTAGATAACATATTGAAAATTTGAATTTAAAACTCAAGAACACGCCAAGCCATGTTCTTCCTCTTTGATTCTCAGATCCTATAATCCATGCTATAATCTTCGTTTCTCAATGAAATTACATGAAGTAAATATGAAAGTTGCTCGATTTTTCACAAGGAACACGATGGTGGATGTTAATTGTATTTATTTTTGGTCTAACACGATTGGATTTCCAGAAATCGTGAAGAACCCTAGAACTGAAAATTCTAAATTAAATGATGTATGGTTGATGATTTTTCAATTTGTTTAAGGGTTTATGATCGTGTTAAGTGCAGAAAACAAATGGCCATGAGCTTTTTCATTTAAATGCAAGGAATCATGGGCTTGAAGTTTGAGTTCATACCTGTTCAAGCTGAGATCGAAGGAGGTGTTAGAGTGTTTCCAGAACTTGTTTTGTGATTGCTATAGCATCATCGGCCTATGTGGAAGCTGTAGGAATGGTCTGCTTGCTTTGAATCACTTTGAATTACTCGAGCCAAGTCCACCTGCACAGTCTGAAAATGGAAGCTCGATTTTGATGTTAGACATGTTACAGTTGGTTGTTTATGATTTGGATCATCCCTATGATGTTCAGGGATGATGTTTGGATGCTTGGAACACAAGTTAATCAAGCCTAAGATGGAATTCGAAACTTAAGGCAGTTTGTACAAACATAATGACCATGGCATGTAATTCTGAGTTTCAGCTTTGATCATGTTGTTTTTAAGTTCTAGACAAGTTTCAAATGGATATTAGAATACATTAGACACCAATTTGATCAAAGATTTTCCTTAATTTTGAAAATGCAAGTTTTGGCAATTTTAAACTATGTAACTTGATTTTGAAGAAAGAAGAGAGAAAGCATAACTTTGCATTGCTTTGGTGTAGTTTGAACTTGAAAATGATGCTCTATTTATAGGCCAATAGTTCTGAAATGTTAGGCACAAGTACAAGGCTTTGTAATTCAAAGATGCCTTAAAGGGCAAGAAAGACTTTACAAAAGGAAAAATGAAGCTTCCTTTATCATGTGTGAAAATCACAAATTGATCTTATCTCTTCTCAATTATCTCTAGCTGATATTTATCAGCTCTAAACTCCATTTGGCAAGGTGGCAAGTGTTCTAGAAGAAGTCACAAAATGACCTATAAATGTGAAGTTTTGACCTTGAAAACCATGTTCATGGAGCCTTATGTTTCAATTTCAAAAGTATAGCTAGACTCCATGGATTTGAGAGTTCTTGGACATTTTGGAAAGCTTGTTTCAAGAGCTACAACTTTCATGTTTTGAGTTTTTTCCAATTCAAAGTGGAACTAGATGAAATAATGCCATGAAGTTTGGAAAAAATAAGAAATTTTAACACTTAGAAATTTTTCTAAGTGTTGGAACTTTTGACTTTTTGTTGACTTTTCCAAATTCTTTGATTTTTTATGATCATGATGGATCATTTGAAGTATTTTGATGATTGAAAAAGTTTTGTTTTGAAAAATTTGACCAAAAGTCAAAGTTTGACTTTTCTGCGATGAATTTTCATCGATGTTTCGAAATTGACGATGAAGTCTGTGAACTCGTGATGTTTTGAATCCGTAAATTAGGTCAAGATGTTGTATCTAAGATATAATGACCAATCTCTATCCAAAAAGTCATTTCTTGCTCAAAAGTCGAGAATACTCATGCTCGATCAAACCCTAATTGGTCGATCCTTGATTGATCAATGAGAAAAATTGGATATCCGATGATCGAGGTTGATGATTTGATCAAGATAGATCAAATGAGGTGAGTAAAACTCAAACCCTAATTGGTTGCCTCTTGAATCGATGAAAATCGATGAAACCCTAATTTTGACTGTGAATGCTATACGATTAGTTCTCGAAATTTAGTTATGCAATGATGCAAATGTGTGGTATATTAGGTCAAAAATTGGGTATGACAAGAACACATTAGGCCTTTTGTGGATGGAATATTACCGGCCTACAAAGAACGATGTATTATATGCGAGTGTTTCCGCTTCTAAAAATAATTACCCATAGAAGTGGCGCTGGGGAGATTAGCACAAAAATAATTTGGTTTCTTGAAAAAGTATGCAATATTAAGACACAAAACTGGAACCTATGTCTACTACATGTTCTTCATTGTTAAAATAAGACACAATATGGTTAGCAGAAATGAAAAATCTTCTCACAAAAACACATAGACACCATCCTAAAAGATAAAACCATTCACAGCATAACTATTTAAAGCATAAAAATATCAATTCTTAGGTAGATGCTAATATATGCATAGATTAATTGACTGGATTAACTTTAGAAATATTGCTCCATCCTTATCTAGATTAGTTACGTGAATGAATTTTAGAGATGGTGTTTTTCGGTACTGTTTTTAGAAATGAAAAGTTTATTTTGTTAAAAATATTAATATTTTTCTATTTATCTCATTTGAAAAAATTAAATAAATAATAGATTGTGTTTTTAATTAAATTTGAAAAAATTAAGTGCGGATGCACGAATATCTTAGATATTTGAAACAATTTGTTTTTTTTAAAATGCAAATATAAAAATAAACAAAATTAAGTTATATGTAAGAAAATTATTTAATTTTTTTTACTGTGGATGCATTTTAAATTTACCTTTGGGAGTTTTAGTTGATTATATATAAAAGTGTTCGTACATAATTTAGCTTATGGATTTGATAGTACCAAATATATTTGCAACATAATATTCTATCTAAAATATTTTGAATGAATTAAAATGCTTAATTTATGAATACAAGTATTTTTAAGGATCATATAGTTTATTTTTTATTTCCATTAAAAAAATAAATCCTGGTTTATGGATTTGATAGTACCAAATTTATTTGTAACATAATATTCTATCTAAAATATTTCCAATGAGTTAAAATGCTGACTTTATGAATAAAGTATTTTTAAAGGTGATATAGTTTATTTTTTTATCTCCATTAAAAAAAGAAATTAGATTTCTATCTTTAAAATATTTAGTGTATCAATTTTCATGATAAATTATTATTTATCAACCAAAATACCAACAATTTCAACTACAGAACACATTAGGCCTATCCACATAGTACCGGCCTACAACGAGCGATGTATTATATACGAGTGTTTCCGCTTCTAAAAATTATTACCCATAGAAGTGGCGCCGGGGAGATTAGCAAAAAAAAAATTTGGTTGCTTGAAAAAAGTATGCAATATTAAGACACAAAGCTGGAACCTATGTCTACTACATGTTCTTCATTCTTAAAATAACACACAATATGGTTAGCAGAAATGAAAAAATCTTCTCACAAAAACACATAGACACAATCCTAAAAGATAAAACCATTCATAGTATAACTATTTAAAGCATAAAAATATCAATTCTTAGGTAGATGCTAATATATGCATAGATTAGTTGACTGGATTAACTTTAGAAATATTGCTCCATCCTTATCTAGATTAGTTACGTGAATGAATTTTAGAGATGGTGTTTTTCGGTACTGTTTTTAGAAATGAAAAGTTTATTTTGTTAAAAATATTAATATTTTTCTATTTATCTCATTTGAAAAAATTAAATAAATAATAGATTGTGTTTTTAATTAAATTTGAAAAAAAATTAAGTGCGGATGCACAAATATCTTAGATATTTGAAACAATTTGTTTTTTTTAAAAAATGAAAATATAAAAATAAACAAAATTAAGTTATATGTAAGAAAATTAATTAATTTTTTTTTACTGTGGATACATTTTAAATTTACCTTTGTGAGTTTTAGTTGATTATATATAAAAATGTTCGTACATAATTTAGCTTATGGATTTGATAGTACCAAATATATTTGCAACATAATATTCTATCTAAAATATTTTGAATGAATTAAAATGTTGAATTTATGAATACAAGTATTTTTAGGATCATATAGTTTATTTTTTATTTCCATTAAAAAAATAAATCCTGGTTTATGTATTTGATAGTACCAAACTTATTTGTAACATAATATTCTATCTAAAATATTTCCAATGAGTTAAAATGCTGACTTTATGAATAAAGTATTTTTAAAGGTGATATAGTTTATTTTTTTATCTCCATTAAAAAGAAATTAGATTTCTATCTTTAAAATATTTAGTGTATCAATTTTCATGATAAATTATTATTTATCAACCAAAATACCACAATTTCAACTAAAACACATTAGGCCTATCCACATAGTACCGGCCTACAAAGAACGATGTATTATATGCGAGTGTTTCCGCTTCTAAAAATTATAACCCGTAGAAGTGGCGCTGGGGAGATTAGCAAAAAAGAATTTGGTTGCTTGAAAAAAGTATGCAATATTAAGACACAAAGCTGGAACCTATGTCTACTACATGTTCTTGATTCTTAAAATAAGACAATATGGTTAGCGTAAATGAAAAATCTTCTCACAAAAACACATAGACACAATCCTAAAAGATAAAACCATTCATAGTATAACTATTTAAAGCATAAAAATATCAATTCTTAGGTAGATGCTAATATATGCATAAATTAGTTGACTGGATTAACTTTAGAAATATTGCTCCATCCTTATCTAGATTAGTTACGTGAATGAATTTTAGAGATGGTGTTTTTCGGTACTGTTTTTAGAAATGAAAAGTTTATTTTGTTAAAAATATTAATATTTTTCTATTTATCTCATTTGAAAAAATTAAATAAATAATAGATTGTGTTTTTAATTAAATTTTAAAAAAATTAAGTGCGGATGCACGGATATCTTAGATATTTGAAACAATTTGTTTTTTAAAAAAAATGTAAATATAAAAATAATTAAAATTAAGTTATATGTAAGAAAATTAATTAATTTTTTTTTACTGTGGATACATTTTAAATTTACCTTTGTGAGTTTTAGTTGATTATATATAAAAATGTTCGTACATAATTTAGCTTATGGATTTGATAGTACCAAATATATTTGCAACATAATATTCTATCTAAAATATTTTGAATGAATTAAAATGCTGAATTTATGAATACAAGTATTTTTAAGGATCATATAGTTTATTTTTTATTTCCATTAAAAAAATAAATCCTGGTTTATGTATTTGATAGCACCAAATATATTTGCAACATAATATTCTATCTAAAATATTTCCAATGAGTTAAAATGCTGACTTTATGAATAAAGTATTTTTCAAGGTGATATAGTTTTTTTTTTTTTATCTCCATTAAAAAAAGAAATTAGATTTCTATCATTAAAATATTTAGTGTATCAATTTTCATGATAAAGTATTATTTATCAACCAAAATACCCACAATTTCAGCTACAACACACATTAGGCCTTTTGTGGATGGAATATTACCGGCCTACAAAGAACGATGTATTATATGCGAGTGTTTCCGCTTCTAAAAATAATTATCCATAGAAGTGGCGCTGGGGAGATTAGCACAAAAATAATTTGGTTGCTTGAAAAAGTATGCAATATTAAGACACAAAACTGGAACCTATGTCTACTACATGTTCTTCATTGTTAAAATAAGACACAATATGGTTAGCAGAAATGAAAAATCTGCTCACAAAAACACAGAGACACAATCCTAAAAGATAAAATCATTAACAGCATAACTATTTAAAGCATAAAAATATCAATTCTTAGGTAGATGCTAATATATGAGATTAATTGACTGGATTAACTTTAGAAATATTGCTCCATCCTTATCTAGATTAGTTACGTGACTGAATTTTAGAGATGGTGTTTTCGGTACTGTTTTTAGAAATGAAAAGTTTATTTTGTTAAAATATTAATATTTTTCTATTTATCTCATTTGAAAAAATTAAATAAATAATAGATTGTGTTTTTAATTAAATTTGAAAAAAAATTAAGTGCGGATGCACGAATATCTTAGATATTTGAAACAATTTGTTTTTTTTTTAAATGAAAATATAAAAATAAACAAAATTAAGTTATATGTAAGAAAATTAATTAATTTTTTTACTGTGGATACATTTTAAATTTACCTTTGTGAGTTTTAGTTGATTATATATAAAAATGTTCGTACATAATTTAGCTTATGGATTTGATAGTACCAAATATATTTGCAACATAATATTCTATCTAAAATATTTTGAATGAATTAAAATGTGAATTTATGAATACAAGTATTTTTAAGGATCATATAGTTTATTTTTATTTCCATTAAAAAATAAATCTGGTTTATGGATTTGATAGTACCAAATTTATTTGTAACATAATATTCTATCTAAAATATTTCCAATGAGTTAAAATGTGACTTTATGAATAAAGTATTTTTAAAGGTGATATAGTTTATTTTTTTATCTCCATTAAAAAAAGAAATTAGATTTCTATCTTTAAAATATTTAGTGTATCAATTTTCATGATAAATTATTATTTATCAACCAAAATACCCACAATTTCAACTACAGAACACATTAGGCCTATCCACATAGTACCGGCCTACAAAGAACGATGTATTATATGCGAGTGTTTCCGCTTCTAAAAATTATTACCCATAGAAGTGGCGCTGGGGAGATTAGCAAAAAAAATTTGGTTGCTTGAAAAAAGTATGCAATATTAAGACACAAAGCTGGAACCTATGTCTACTACATGTTCTTCATTCTTAAAATAAGACACAATATGGTTAGCAGAAATGAAAAAATCTTCTCACAAAAACACATAGACACAATCCTAAAAGATAAAACCATTCATAGTATAACTATTTAAAGCATAAAAATATCAATTCTTAGGTAGATGCTAATATATGCATAGATTAGTTGACTGGATTAACTTTAGAAATATTGCTCCATCCTTATCTAGATTAGTTACGTGAATGAATTTTAGAGATGGTGTTTTTCGGTACTGTTTTTAGAAATGAAAAGTTTATTTTGTTAAAAATATTAATATTTTTCTATTTATCTCATTTGAAAAAATTAAATAAATAATAGATTGTGTTTTTAATTAAATTTTAAAAATATTAAGTGCGGATGCACGGATATCTTAGATATTTGAAACAATTTGTTTTTTTTAAAAAATGTAAATATAAAAATAATTAAAATTAAGTTATATGTAAGAAAATTAATTAATTTTTTTTTACTGTGGATACATTTTAAATTTACCTTTGTGAGTTTTAGTTGATTATATATAAAAATGTTCGTACATAATTTAGCTTATGGATTTGATAGTACCAAATATATTTGCAACATAATATTCTATCTAAAATATTTTGAATGAATTAAAATGCTGAATTTATGAATACAAGTATTTTTAAGGATCATATAGTTTATTTTTTATTTCCATTAAAAAAATAAATCCTGGTTTATGGATTTGATAGTACCAAATTTATTTGTAACATAATATTCTATCTAAAATATTTCCAATGAGTTAAAATGCTGACTTTATGAATAAAGTATATTTAAAGGTGATATAGTTTATTCTTTTATCTCCATTAAAAAAAGAAATTAGATTTCTATCTTTAAAATATTTAGTGTATCAATTTTCATGATAAATTATTATTTATCAACCAAAATACCAACAATTTCAACTACAAAACACTTTAGGCCTATCCACATAGTACCGGCCTACAACGAACGATTATATACGAGTGTTTCCGCTTCTAAAAATTATTACCCATAGAAGTGGCGCCGGGGAGATTAGCAAAAAAAAAATTTGGTTGCTTGAAAAAAGTATGCAATATTAAGACACAAAGCTGGAACCTATGTCTACTACATGTTCTTCATTCTTAAAATAACACACACTATGGTTAGCAGAAATGAAAAAATCTTCTCACAAAAACACATAGACACAATCCTAAAAGATAAAACCATTCATAGTATAACTATTTAAAGCATAAAAATATCAATTTTTAGGTAGATGCTAATATATGCATAAATTAGTTGACTGGATTAACTTTAGAAATATTGCTCCATCCTTATCTAGATTAGTTACGTGAATGAATTTTAGAGATGGTGTTTTTCGGTACTGTTTTTAGAAATGAAAAGTTTATTTTGTTAAAAATATTAATATTTTTCTATTTATCTCATTTGAAAAAATTAAATAAATAATAGATTGTGTTTTTAATTAAATTTGAAAAAAATTAAGTGCGGATGCACGAATATCTTAGATATTTGAAACAATTTGTTTTTTTTAAAAAATGTAAATATAAAAATAATTAAAATTAAGTTATATGTAAGAAAATTAATTAATTTTTTTACTGTGGATACATTTTAAATTTACCTTTGTGAGTTTTAGTTGATTATATATAAAAATGTTCGTACATAATTTAGCTTATGGATTTGATAGTACCAAATATATTTGCAACATAATATTCTATCTAAAATAATTTGAATGAATTAAAATGCTGAATTTATGAATACAAGTATTTTTAAGGATCATATAGTTTATTTTTATTTCCATTAAAAAATAAATCTGGTTTATGGATTTGATAGTACCAAATTTATTTGTAACATAATATTCTATCTAAAATATTTCCAATGAGTTAAAAATGACTTTATGAATAAAGTATTTTAAAGGTGATATAGTTTATTTTTATCTCCATTAAAAAGAAATTAGATTTCTATCTTTAAAATATTTAGTGTATCAATTTTCATGATAAATTATTATTTATCAACCAAAATACCCACAATTTCAACTACAGAACACATTAGGCCTATCCACATAGTACCAGCCTACAAAGAACGATGTATTATATGCGAGTGTTTCCGCTTCTAAAATTATTACCCATAGAAGTGGCGCTGGGGAGATTAGCAAAAAAAATTTGGTTGCTTGAAAAAGTATGCAATATTAAGACACAAAGCTGGAACCTATGTCTACTACATGTTCTTCATTCTTAAAATAAACACAATATGGTTAGCGAAATGAAAAATCTTCTCACAAAACACATAGACACAATCCTAAAAGATAAAACCATTCATAGTATAACTATTTAAAGCATAAAATATCAATTCTTAGGTAGATGCTAATATATGCATAAATTAGTTGACTGGATTAACTTTAGAAATATTGCTCCATCCTTATCTAGATTAGTTACGTGAATGAATTTTAGAGATGGTGTTTTTGATGCTTTTTAGAAATGAAAAGTTTATTTTGTTAAAAATATTAATATTTTTCTATTTATCTCATTTGAAAAAATTAAATAAATAATAGATTGTGTTTTAATTAAATTTAAAAAATTAAGCGGATGCACGGATATCTTAGATATTTGAAACAATTTGTTTTTTAAAAAATGTAAATATAAAAATAATTAAAATTAAGTTATATGTAAGAAAATTAATTAATTTTTTTTACTGTGGATACATTTTAAATTTACCTTTGTGAGTTTTAGTTGATTATATATAAAATGTTCGTACATAATTTAGCTTATGGATTTGATAGTACCAAATATATTTGCAACATAATATTCTATCTAAAATATTTTGAATGAATTAAAATGCTGAATTTATGAATACAAGTATTTTTAAGGATCATATAGTTTATTTTTATTTCCATTAAAAAAATAAATCCTGGTTTATGGATTTGATAGTACCAAATTTATTTGTAACATAATATTCTATCTAAAATATTTCCAATGAGTTAAAATGCTGACTTTATGAATAAAGTATTTTTAAAGGTGATATAGTTTATTTTTTTATCTCCATTAAAAAAAGAAATTAGATTTCTATCTTTAAAATATTTAGTGTATCAATTTTCATGATAAATTATTATTTATCAACCAAAATACCCACAATTTCAACTACAGAACACATTAGGCCTATCCACATAGTACCGGCCTACAAAGAACGATGTATTATATGCGAGTGTTTCCGCTTCTAAAAATTATTACCCATAGAAGTGGCGCTGGGGAGATTAGCAAAAGAAAATTTGGTTGCTTGAAAAAAGTATGCAATATTAAGACACAAAGCTGGAACCTATGTCTACTACATGTTCTTCATTCTTAAAATAAGACACAATATGGTTAGCGTAAATGAAAAATCTTCTCACAAAAACACATAGACACAATCCTAAAAGATAAAACCATTCATAGTATAACTATTTAAAGCATAAAATATCAATTCTTAGGTAGATGCTAATATATGCATAAATTAGTTGACTGGATTAACTTTAGAAATATTGCTCCATCCTTATCTAGATTAGTTACGTGAATGAATTTTAGAGATGGTGTTTTTCGGTACTGTTTTTAGAAATGAAAAGTTTATTTTGTTAAAAATATTAATATTTTTCTATTTATCTCATTTGAAAAATTAAATAAATAATAGATTGTGTTTTAATTAAATTTGAAAAAAATTAAGTGCGGATGCACGGATATCTTAGATATTTGAAACAATTTGTTTTTTTAAAAAAATGTAAATATAAAAATAATTAAAATTAAGTTATATGTAAGAAAATTAATTAATTTTTTTTTACTGTGGATACATTTTAAATTTACCTTTGTGAGTTTTAGTTGATTATATATAAAAATGTTCGTACATAATTTAGCTTATGGATTTGATAGTACCAAATATATTTGCAACATAATATTCTATCTAAAATATTTTGAATGAATTAAAATGCTTAATTTATGAATACAAGTATTTTTAAGGATCATATAGTTTATTTTTTATTTCCATTAAAAAAATAAATCCTGGTTTATGGATTTGATAGTACCAAATTTATTTGTAACATAATATTCTATCTAAAATATTTCCAATGAGTTAAAATGTGACTTTATGAATAAAGTATTTTTAAAGGTGATATAGTTTATTTTTTTATCTCCATTAAAAAAGAAATTAGATTTCTATCTTTAAAATATTTAGTGTATCAATTTTCATGATAAATTATTATTTATCAACCAAAATACCAACAATTTCAACTACAGAACACATTAGGCCTATCCACATAGTACCGCCTAAAGAACGATTATATACGAGTGTTTCCGCTTCTAAAAATTATTACCCATAGAAGTGGCGGGAGATTAACAAAAAAAATTTGGTTGCTTGAAAAAGTATGCAATATTAAGACACAAAGTGGAACCTATGTCTACTACATGTTCTTCATTCTTAAAATAACACACAATATGGTTAGCGTAAATGAAAAAATCTTCTCACAAAAACACATAGACACAATCCTAAAAGATAAAACCATTCATAGTATAACTATTTAAAGCATAAAATATCAATTCTTAGGTAGATGCTAATATATGCATAAATTAGTTGACTGGATTAACTTTAGAAATATTGCTCCATCCTTATCTAGATTAGTTACGTGAATGAATTTTAGAGATGGTGTTTTTCGGTACTGTTTTTAGAAATGAAAAGTTTATTTTGTTAAAAATATTAATATTTTCTATTTATCTCATTTGAAAAATTAAATAAATAATAGATTGTGTTTTTAATTAAATTTTAAAAAAATTAAGTGCGGATGCACGGATATCTTAGATATTTGAAACAATTTGTTTTTTAAAAAATGTAAATATAAAAATAATTAAAATTAAGTTATATGTAAGAAAATTAATTAATTTTTTTTTACTGTGGATACATTTTAAATTTACCTTTGTGAGTTTTAGTTGATTATATATAAAAATGTTCGTACATAATTTAGCTTATGGATTTGATAGTACCAAATATATTTGCAACATAATATTCTATCTAAAATATTTTGAATGAATTAAAATGCTGAATTTATGAATACAAGTATTTTTAAGGATCATATAGTTTATTTTTTATTTCCATTAAAAAATAAACTGGTTTATGGATTTGATAGTACCAAATTTATTTGTAACATAATATTCTATCTAAAATATTTCCAATGAGTTAAAATGCTGACTTTATGAATAAAGTATTTTTAAAGGTGATATAGTTTATTTTTTTATCTCCATTAAAAAAGAAATTAGATTTCTATCTTTAAAATATTTAGTGTATCAATTTTCATGATAAATTATTATTTATCAACCAAAATACCAACAATTTCAACTACAGAACACATTAGGCCTATCCACATAGTACCGGCCTACAACGAGCGATGTATTATATACGAGTGTTTCCGCTTCTAAAAATTATTACCCATAGAAGTGGCGCCGGGGAGATTAACAAAAAAAAATTTGGTTGCTTGAAAAAAGTATGCAATATTAAGACACAAAGCTGGAACCTATGTCTACTACATGTTCTTCATTCTTAAAATAACACACAATATGGTTAGCAGAAATGAAAAAATCTTCTCACAAAAACACATAGACACAATCCTAAAAGATAAAACCATTCATAGTATAACTATTTAAAGCATAAAATATCAATTCTTAGGTAGATGCTAATATATGCATAAATTAGTTGACTGGATTAACTTTAGAAATATTGCTCCATCCTTATCTAGATTAGTTACGTGAATGAATTTTAGAGATGGTGTTTTTCGGTACTGTTTTTAGAAATGAAAAGTTTATTTTGTTAAAAATATTAATATTTTTCTATTTATCTCATTTGAAAAATTAAATAAATAATAGATTGTGTTTTTAATTAAATTTGAAAAAATTAAGTGCGGATGCACGAATATCTTAGATATTTGAAACAATTTGTTTTTTAAAAAATGTAAATATAAAAATAATTAAAATTAAGTTATATGTAAGAAAATTAATTAATTTTTTTTACTGTGGATACATTTTAAATTTACCTTTGTGAGTTTTAGTTGATTATATATAAAATGTTCGTACATAATTTAGCTTATGGATTTGATAGTACCAAATATATTTGCAACATAATATTCTATCTAAAATATTTTGAATGAATTAAAATGCTTAATTTATGAATACAAGTATTTTAAGGATCATATAGTTTATTTTTATTTCCATTAAAAAATAAATCCGGTTTATGGATTTGATAGTACCAAATTTATTTGTAACATAATATTCTATCTAAAATATTTCCAATGAGTTAAAATGTGACTTTATGAATAAAGTATATTTAAAGGTGATATAGTTTATTTTTTATCTCCATTAAAAAAGAAATTAGATTTCTATCTTTAAAATATTTAGTGTATCAATTTTCATGATAAATTATTATTTATCAACCAAAATACCAACAATTTCAACTACGAACACATTAGGCCTATCCATAGTACCGCCTACAAAGAACGATTATATATGAGTGTTTCCGCTTCTAAAAATTATTACCCATAGAAGTGGCGCTGGGAGATTAACAAAAAAAATTTGGTTGCTTGAAAAAGTATGCAATATTAAGACACAAAGTGGAACCTATGTCTACTATGTTCTTCATTCTTAAAATAAGACACAATATGGTTAGCGAAATGAAAAATCTTCTCACAAAACACATAGACACAATCCTAAAAGATAAAACCATTCATAGTATAACTATTTAAAGCATAAAATATCAATTCTTAGGTAGATGCTAATATATGCATAGATTAGTTGATGGATTAACTTTAGAAATATTGCTCCATCCTTATCTAGATTAGTTACGTGAATGAATTTTAGAGATGGTGTTTTTCGCTTTTTAGAAATGAAAAGTTTATTTTGTTAAAAATATTAATATTTTTCTATTTATCTCATTTGAAAAAATTAAATAAATAATAGATTGTGTTTTTAATTAAATTTAAAAAATTGCGGATGCACGGATATCTTAGATATTTGAAACAATTTGTTTTTTTAAAAAAATGTAAATATAAAAATAATTAAAATTAAGTTATATGTAAGAAAATTAATTAATTTTTTTTACTGTGGATACATTTTAAATTTACCTTTGTGAGTTTTAGTTGATTATATATAAAATGTTCGTACATAATTTAGCTTATGGATTTGATAGTACCAAATATATTTGCAACATAATATTCTATCTAAAATATTTTGAATGAATTAAAATGCTGAATTTATGAATACAAGTATTTTTAAGGATCATATAGTTTATTTTTTATTTCCATTAAAAAAATAAATCCTGGTTTATGGATTTGATAGTACCAAATTTATTTGTAACATAATATTCTATCTAAAATATTTCCAATGAGTTAAAATGTGACTTTATGAATAAAGTATATTTAAAGGTGATATAGTTTATTTTTTATCTCCATTAAAAAGAAATTAGATTTCTATCTTTAAAATATTTAGTGTATCAATTTTCATGATAAATTATTATTTATCAACCAAAATACCAACAATTTCAACTACGAACACATTAGGCCTATCCACATAGTACCGCCTACAAAGAACGATGTATTATATGAGTGTTTCCGCTTCTAAAATTATTACCCATAGAAGTGGCGCGGGAGATTAACAAAAAAATTTGGTTGCTTGAAAAAGTATGCAATATTAAGACACAAAAGTGGAACCTATGTCTACTTCATTCTTAAAATAACACACAATATGGTTAGCGAAATGAAAAATCTTCTCACAAAACACATAGACACAATCCTAAAAGATAAAACCATTCATAGTATAACTATTTAAAGCATAAAATATCAATTCTTAGGTAGATGCTAATATATGCATAAATTAGTTGACTGGATTAACTTTAGAAATATTGCTCCATCCTTATCTAGATTAGTTACGTGAATGAATTTTAGAGATGGTTTTTTCACTGTTTTAGAAATGAAAAGTTTATTTTGTTAAAATATTAATATTTTCTATTTATCTCATTTGAAAAATTAAATAAATAATAGATTGTGTTTTTAATTAAATTTGAAAAAAATTAAGTGCGGATGCACGGATATCTTAGATATTTGAAACAATTTGTTTTTTTTTTAAATGTAAATATAAAAATAAACAAAATTAAGTTATATGTAAGAAAATTAATTAATTTTTTTTTACTGTGGATGCATTTTAAATTTACCTTTGTGAGTTTTAGTTGATTATATATAAAAATGTTCGTACATAATTTAGCTTATGGATTTGATAGTACCAAATATATTTGCAACATAATATTCTATCTAAAATATTTTGAATGAATTAAAATGCTGAATTTATGAATACAAGTATTTTTAAGGATCATATAGTTTATTTTTTATTTCCATTAAAAAAATAAATCCTGGTTTATGGATTTGATAGTACCAAATTTATTTGTAACATAATATTCTATCTAAAATATTTCCAATGAGTTAAAATGCTGACTTTATGAATAAAGTATTTTTAAAGGTGATATAGTTTATTTTTTTATCTCCATTAAAAAAAGAAATTAGATTTCTATCTTTAAAATATTTAGTGTATCAATTTTCATGATAAAGTATTATTTATCAACCAAAATACCCACAATTTCAGCTACAACACACATTAGGCCTTTTGTGGATAGAATATTACCGGCCTACAAAGAACGATGTATTATATGCGAGTGTTTCCGCTTCTAAAAATAATTACCCATAGAAGTGGCGCTGGGGAGATTAGCACAAAAAAAATTTGGTTGCTTGAAAAAAGTATGCAATATTAAGAAACAAAACTGGAACCTATGTCTACTACATGTTCTTCATTCTTAAAATAAGACACAATATGGTTAGCAGAAATGAAAAAATCTTCTCACAAAAACACATAGACACAATCCTAAAAGATAAAACCATTCATAGTATAACTATTTAAAGCATAAAAATATCAATTCTTAGGTAGATGCTAATATATGCATAGATTAGTTGACTGGATTAACTTTAGAAATATTGCTCCATCCTTATCTAGATTAGTTACGTGAATGAATGTTAGAGATGGTGTTTTTCGGTACTGTTTTTAGAAATGAAAAGTTTATTTTGTTAAAAATATTAATATTTTTCTATTTATCTCATTTGAAAAAATTAAATAAATAATAGATTGTGTTTTTAATTAAATTTGAAAATAATTAAGTGCGGATGCACGAATATCTTAGATATTTGAAACAATTTGTTTTTTTAAAAAAAATGTAAATATAAAAATAAACAAAATTAAGTTATATGTAAGAAAATTAATTAACTTTTTTTTTACTGTGAATGCATTTTAAATTTTCCTTTGTGAGTTTTAGTTGATTATATATAAAAATGTTCGTACATGATTTAGCTTATGGATTTGATAGTAACAAATATATTTGCAACATAATATTCTATCTAAAATATTTTGAATGAATTAAAATGCTTAATTTATGAATACAAGTATTTTTAAGGATCATATAGTTTATTTTTTATTTCCATTAAAAAAATAAATCCTGGTTTATGGATTTGATAGTACCAAATTTATTTGTAACATAATATTCTATCTAAAATATTTCCAATGAGTTAAAATGCTGACTTTATGAATAAAGTATTTTTAAAGGTGATATAGTTTATTTTTTTATCTCCATTAAAAAAAGAAATTAGATTTCTATCTTTAAAATATTTAGTGTATCAATTTTCATGATAAATTATTATTTATCAACCAAAATACCCACAATTTCAACTACAGAACACATTAGGCCTATCCACATAGTACCGGCCTACAAAGAACGATGTATTATATGAGTGTTTCCGCTTCTAAAATTATTACCCATAGAAGTGGCGGGGAGATTAGCAAAAAAAATTTGGTTGCTTGAAAAAGTATGCAATATTAAGACACAAAGCTGGAACCTATGTCTACTACATTCTTAAAATAAGACACAATATGGTTAGCGAAATGAAAAATCTTCTCACAAAACACATAGACACAATCCTAAAAGATAAAACCATTCATAGTATAACTATTTAAAGCATAAAAATATCAATTCTTAGGTAGATGCTAATATATGCATAGATTAGTTGACTGGATTAACTTTAGAAATATTGCTCCATCCTTATCTAGATTAGTTACGTGAATGAATTTTAGAGATGGTGTTTTCCTGCTTTTTAGAAATGAAAAGTTTATTTTGATAAAAATATTAATATTTTTCTATTTATCTCATTTGAAAAAATTAAATAAATAATAGATTGTGTTTTTAATTAAATTTGAAAAAAATTAAGTGCGGATGCACGAATATCTTAGATATTTGAAACAATTTGTTTTTTAAAAAATGTAAATATAAAAATAAACAAAATTAAGTTATATGTAAGAAAATTAATTAATTTTTTTTTACTGTGGATACATTTTAAATTTACCTTTGTGAGTTTTAGTTGATTATATATAAAAATGTTTGTACATAATTTAGCTTATGGATTTGATAGTACCAAATATATTTGCAACATAATATTCTATCTAAAATATTTTGAATGAATTAAAATGCTGAATTTATGAATACAAGTATTTTTAAGGATCATATAGTTTATTTTTTATTTCCATTAAAAAAATAAATCCTGGTTTATGGATTTGATAGTACCAAATTTATTTGTAACATAATATTCTATCTAAAATATTTCCAATGAGTTAAAATGCTGAGTTTATGAATAAAGTATTTTTCAAGGTGATATAGTTTATTTTTTTTTATCTCCATTAAAAAAAGAAATTAGATTTCTATCATTAAAATATTTAGTGTATCAATTTTCATGATAAAGTATTATTTATCAACCAAAATACCCACAATTTCAACTACAAACACATTAGGCCTTTGTGGATGGAATAGTACCGGCCTACAAAGAACGATGTATTATATGCGAGTGTTTCCGCTTCTAAAAATAATTACCCATAGAAGTGGCGCTGGGGAGATTAGCACAAAAAAATTTGGTTGCTTGAAAAAAGTATGCAATATTAAGACACAAACTGGAACCTATGTCTACTTCATTCTTAAAATAAGACACAATATGGTTAGCGAAATGAAAAATCTTCTCACAAAAACACATAGACACAATCCTAAAAGATAAAACCATTCATAGTATAACTATTTAAAGCATAAAATATCAATTCTTAGGTAGATGCTAATATATGCATAGATTAGTTGACTGGATTAACTTTAGAAATATTGCTCCATCCTTATCTAGATTAGTTACGTGAATGAATTTTAGAGATGGTGTTTTCATGTTTTAGAAATGAAAAGTTTATTTTGTTAAAAATATTAATATTTTTCTATTTATCTCATTTGAAAAATTAAATAAATAATAGATTGTGTTTTTAATTAAATTTGAAAAAAAATTAAGTGCGGATGCACAAATATCTTAGATATTTGAAACAATTTGTTTTTTTTAAAAAATGAAAATATAAAAATAAACAAAATTAAGTTATATGTAAGAAAATTAATTAATTTTTTTTTACTGTGGATACATTTTAAATTTACCTTTGTGAGTTTTAGTTGATTATATATAAAAATGTTCGTACATAATTTAGCTTATGGATTTGATAGTACCAAATATATTTGCAACATAATATTCTATCTAAAATATTTTGAATGAATTAAAATGCTGAATTTATGAATACAAGTATTTTTAAGGATCATATAGTTTATTTTTATTTCCATTAAAAAATAAATCTGGTTTATGGATTTGATAGTACCAAATTTATTTGTAACATAATATTCTATCTAAAATATTTCCAATGAGTTAAAATGCTGACTTTATGAATAAAGTATTTTTAAAGGTGATATAGTTTATTTTTTTATCTCCATTAAAAAAAGAAATTAGATTTCTATCTTTAAAATATTTAGTGTATCAATTTTCATGATAAATTATTATTTATCAACCAAAATACCCACAATTTCAACTACAGAACAGATTAGGCCTATCCACATAGTACCGGCCTACAAAGAACGATGTATTATATGAGAGTGTTTCCACTTCTTAAAATTATTACCCATAGAAGTGGCGCTGGGGAGATTAGCAAAAAAGAATTTGGTTGCTTGAAAAAAGTATGCAATATTAAGACACAAAGCTTGAACCTATGTCAACTACATTCTGAAAATAAGACACAATATGGTTAGCAGAAATGAAAAATCTTCTCACAAAAACACATAGACACAATCCTAAAAGATAAAACCATTCATAGTATAACTATTTAAAGCATAAAAATATCAATTCTTAGGTAGATGCTAATATATGCATAGATTAGTTGACTGGATTAACTTTAGAAATATTGCTCCATCCTTATCTAGATTAGTTACGTGAATGAATTTTAGAGATGGTGTTTTTCGGTACTGTTTTTAGAAATGAAAAGTTTATTTTGTTAAAAATATTAATATTTTTCTATTTATCTCATTTGAAAAAATTAAATAAATAATAGATTGTGTTTTTAATTAAATTTGAAAAAAATTAAGTGCGGATGCACGAATATCTTAGATATTTGAAACAATTTGTTTTTTTTAAAAAATGTAAATATAAAAATAAACAAAATTAAGTTATATGTAAGAAAATTAATTAATTTTTTTTTACTGTGGATACATTTTAAATTTACCTTTGTGAGTTTTAGTTGATTATATATAAAAATGTTCGTACATAATTTAGCTTATGGATTTGATAGTACCAAATATATTTGCAACATAATATTCTATCTAAAATATTTTGAATGAATTAAAATGCTGAATTTATGAATACAAGTATTTTTAAGGATCATATAGTTTATTTTTATTTCCATTAAAAAATAAATCTGGTTTATGGATTTGATAGTACCAAATTTATTTGTAACATAATATTCTATCTAAAATATTTCCAATGAGTTAAAATGCTGACTTTATGAATAAAGTATTTTTAAAGGTGATATAGTTTATTTTTTTATCTCCATTAAAAAAAGAAATTAGATTTCTATCTTTAAAATATTTAGTGTATCAATTTTCATGATAAATTATTATTTATCAACCAAAATACCCACAATTTCAACTACAGAACACATTAGGCCTATCCACATAGTACCGGCCTACAAAGAACGATGTATTATATGCGAGTGTTTCCGCTTCTAAAAATTATTACCCATAGAAGTGGCGCTGGGGAGATTAGCAAAAGAAAATTTGGTTGCTTGAAAAAAGTATGCAATATTAAGACACAAAGCTGGAACCTATGTCTACTACATTCTTAAAATAAGACACAATATGGTTAGCGTAAATGAAAAATCTTCTCACAAAACACATAGACACAATCCTAAAAGATAAAACCATTCATAGTATAACTATTTAAAGCATAAAAATATCAATTCTTAGGTAGATGCTAATATATGCATAGATTAGTTGACTGGATTAACTTTAGAAATATTGCTCCATCCTTATCTAGATTAGTTACGTGAATGAATTTTAGAGATGGTGTTTTCGACTGTTTTTAGAAATGAAAAGTTTATTTTGTTAAAAATAATATTTTTCTATTTATCTCATTTGAAAAATTAAATAAATAATAGATTGTGTTTTTAATTAAATTTGAAAAAATTATGCGGATGCACGAATATCTTAGATATTTGAAACAATTTGTTTTTAAAAAAATGTAAATATAAAATAAACAAAATTAAGTTATATGTAAGAAAATTAATTAATTTTTTTTACTGTGGATGCATTTTAAATTTACCTTTGTGAGTTTTAGTTGATTATATATAAAAATGTTCGTACATAATTTAGCTTATGGATTTGATAGTACCAAATATATTTGCAACATAATATTCTATCTAAAATATTTTGAATGAATTAAAATGCTGAATTTATGAATACAAGTATTTTTAAGGATCATATAGTTTATTTTTATTTCCATTAAAAAATAAATCTGGTTTATGGATTTGATAGTACCAAATTTATTTGTAACATAATATTCTATCTAAAATATTTCCAATGAGTTAAAATGTGACTTTATGAATAAAGTATTTTTAAAGGTGATATAGTTTATTTTTTATCTCCATTAAAAAAGAAATTAGATTTCTATCTTTAAAATATTTAGTGTATCAATTTTCATGATAAATTATTATTTATCAACCAAAATACCCACAATTTCAACTACGAACACATTAGGCCTATAATAGTACCGCCTACAAAGAACGATGTATTATATGGGAGTGTTTCCGCTTCTAAAAATTATTACCCATAGAAGTGGCGCTGGGAGATTAGCAAAAAAATTTGGTTGCTTGAAAAAGTATGCAATATTAAGACACAAAATGGAACCTATGTCTACTTCATTCTTAAAATAAGACACAATATGGTTAGCGAAATGAAAAATCTTCTCACAAAAACACATAGACACAATCCTAAAAGATAAAACCATTCATAGTATAACTATTTAAAGCATAAAATATCAATTCTTAGGTAGATGCTAATATATGCATAGATTAGTTGATGGATTAACTTTAGAAATATTGCTCCATCCTTATCTAGATTAGTTACGTGAATGAATTTTAGAGATGGTGTTTTTCGGTACTGTTTTTAGAAATGAAAAGTTTATTTTGTTAAAAATATTAATATTTTTCTATTTATCTCATTTGAAAAATTAAATAAATAATAGATTGTGTTTTAATTAAATTTTAAAAAATTGCGGATGCACGAATATCTTAGATATTTGAAACAATTTTTTTTTAAAAATGTAAATATAAAAATAATTAAAATTAAGTTATATGTAAGAAAATTAATTAATTTTTTTTTACTGTGGATACATTTTAAATTTACCTTTGTGAGTTTTAGTTGATTATATATAAAAATGTTCGTACATGATTTAGCTTATGGATTTGATAGTAACAAATATATTTGCAACATAATATTCTATCTAAAATATTTTGAATGAATTAAAATGCTGAATTTATGAATACAAGTATTTTTAAGTATCATATAGTTTATTTTTTATTTCCATTAAAAAAATAAATCCTGGTTTATGGATTTGATAGTACCAAATTTATTTGTAACATAATATTCTATCTAAAATATTTCCAATGAGTTAAAATGGTGACTTTATGAATAAAGTATTTTTAAAGGTGATATAGTTTATTTTTTTATCTCCATTAACAAAAGAAATTAGATTTCTATCTTTAAAATATTTAGTGTATCAATTTTCATGATAAATTATTATTTATCAACCAAAATACCAACAATTTCAACTACAGAACACATTAGGCCTATCCACATAGTACCGCCTACAAAGAACGATGTATTATATGAGTGTTTCCGCTTCTAAAAATTATTACCCATAGAAGTGGCGCGGGAGATTAGCAAAAAAAATTTGGTTGCTTGAAAAAGTATGCAATATTAAGACACAAAATGGAACCTATGTCTACTACATGTTCTTCATTCTTAAAATAAGACACAATATGGTTAGCGAAATGAAAAATCTTCTCACAAAACACATAGACACAATCCTAAAAGATAAAACCATTCATAGTATAACTATTTAAAGCATAAAAATATCAATTCTTAGGTAGATGCTAATATATGCATAGATTAGTTGATGGATTAACTTTAGAAATATTGCTCCATCCTTATCTAGATTAGTTACGTGAATGAATTTTAGAGATGGTGTTTTTCGATGCTTTTAGAAATGAAAAGTTTATTTTGTTAAAAATATTAATATTTTTCTATTTATCTCATTTGAAAAAATTAAATAAATAATAGATTGTGTTTTTAATTAAATTTGAAAAAAATTAAGTGCGGATGCACGAATATCTTAGATATTTGAAACAATTTGTTTTTTAAAAATGTAAATATAAAATAATTAAAATTAAGTTATATGTAAGAAAATTAATTAATTTTTTTTACTGTGGATACATTTTAAATTTACCTTTGTGAGTTTTAGTTGATTATATATAAAAATGTTCGTACATAATTTAGCTTATGGATTTGATAGTACCAAATATATTTGCAACATAATATTCTATCTAAAATATTTTGAATGAATTAAAATGCTGAATTTATGAATACAAGTATTTTTAAGGATCATATAGTTTATTTTTTATTTCCATTAAAAAAATAAATCCTGGTTTATGGATTTGATAGTACCAAATTTATTTGTAACATAATATTCTATCTAAAATATTTCCAATGAGTTAAAATGTGACTTTATGAATAAAGTATTTTTAAAGGTGATATAGTTTATTTTTTTATCTCCATTAGAAAAAGAAATTAGATTTCTATCTTTAAAATATTTAGTGTATCAATTTTCATGATAAATTATTATTTATCAACCAAAATACCAACAATTTCAACTACAGAACACATTAGGCCTATACATAGTACCGCCTACAAAGAACGATGTATTATATACGAGTGTTTCGCTTCTAAAAATTATTACCCATAGAAGTGGCGCGGGAGATTAGCAAAAAAAATTGGTTGCTTGAAAAAGTATGCAATATTAAGACACAAAGTGGAACCTATGTCTACTTCATTCTTAAAATAAGACACAATATGGTTAGCGAAATGAAAAATCTTCTCACAAAACACATAGACACAATCCTAAAAGATAAAACCATTCATAGTATAACTATTTAAAGCATAAAAATATCAATTCTTAGGTAGATGCTAATATATGCATAGATTAGTTGACTGGATTAACTTTAGAAATATTGCTCCATCCTTATCTAGATTAGTTACGTGAATGAATTTTAGAGATGGTGTTTTTATGCTTTTAGAAATGAAAAGTTTATTTTGTTAAAAATATTAATATTTTTCTATTTATCTCATTTGAAAAAATTAAATAAATAATAGATTGTGTTTTTAATTAAATTTGAAAAAAATTAAGTGCGGATGCACGAATATCTTAGATATTTGAAACAATTTGTTTTTTAAAAAATGTAAATATAAAAATAATTAAAATTAAGTTATATGTAAGAAAATTAATTAATTTTTTTTTACTGTGGATACATTTTAAATTTACCTTTGTGAGTTTTAGTTGATTATATATAAAAATGTTCGTACATAATTTAGCTTATGGATTTGATAGTACCAAATATATTTGCAACATAATATTCTATCTAAAATATTTTGAATGAATTAAAATGCTGAATTTATGAATACAAGTATTTTTAAGGATCATATAGTTTATTTTTTATTTCCATTAAAAAAATAAATCCTGGTTTATGGATTTGATAGTACCAAATTTATTTGTAACATAATATTCTATCTAAAATATTTCCAATGAGTTAAAATGCTGACTTTATGAATAAAGTATTTTTAAAGGTGATATAGTTTATTTTTTTATCTCCATTAAAAAAAGAAATTAGATTTCTATCTTTAAAATATTTAGTGTATCAATTTTCATGATAAATTATTATTTATCAACCAAAATACCAACAATTTCAACTACAGAACACATTAGGCCTATCCATAGTACCGCCTACAAAGAACGATGTATTATATACGAGTGTTTCCGCTTCTAAAAATTATTACCCATAGAAGTGGCGCTGGGGAGATTAGCAAAAAAAATTTGGTTGCTTGAAAAAAGTATGCAATATTAAGACACAAAGCTGGAACCTATGTCTACTACATGTTCTTCATTCTTAAAATAAGACACAATATGGTTAGCGAAATGAAAAATCTTCTCACAAAACACATAGACACAATCCTAAAAGATAAAACCATTCATAGTATAACTATTTAAAGCATAAAATATCAATTCTTAGGTAGATGCTAATATATGCATAGATTAGTTGATGGATTAACTTTAGAAATATTGCTCCATCCTTATCTAGATTAGTTACGTGAATGAATTTTAGAGATGGTGTTTTTCGTTACTGTTTTTAGAAATGAAAAGTTTATTTTGTTAAAAATATTAATATTTTTCTATTTATCTCATTTGAAAAAATTAAATAAATAATAGATTGTGTTTTTAATTAAATTTAAAAATTAAGTGGACGAATATCTTAGATATTTGAAACAATTTGTTTTTTTAAAAATGTAAATATAAAATAAATTAAAATTAAGTTATATGTAAGAAAATTAATTAATTTTTTTTTACTGTGGATACATTTTAAATTTACCTTTGTGAGTTTTAGTTGATTATATATAAAATGTTCGTACATAATTTAGCTTATGGATTTGATAGTACCAAATATATTTGCAACATAATATTCTATCTAAAATATTTTGAATGAATTAAAATGCTGAATTTATGAATACAAGTATTTTTAAGGATCATATAGTTTATTTTTATTTCCATTAAAAAATAAATCTGGTTTATGGATTTGATAGTACCAAATTTATTTGTAACATAATATTCTATCTAAAATATTTCCAATGAGTTAAAATGTGACTTTATGAATAAAGTATTTTTAAAGGTGATATAGTTTATTTTTTTATCTCCATTAAAAAAAGAAATTAGATTTCTATCTTTAAAATATTTAGTGTATCAATTTTCATGATAAATTATTATTTATCAACCAAAATACCCACAATTTCAACTACAGAACACATTAGGCCTATAATAGTACCGCCTACAAAGAACGATGTATTATATGCGAGTGTTTCCGCTTCTAAAAATTATTACCCATAGAAGTGGCGCTGGGGAGATTAGCAAAAGAAAATTTGGTTGCTTGAAAAAAGTATGCAATATTAAGACACAAAGCTGGAACCTATGTCTACTACATTCTTAAAATAAGACACAATATGGTTAGCGAAATGAAAAATCTTCTCACAAAACACATAGACACAATCCTAAAAGATAAAACCATTCATAGTATAACTATTTAAAGCATAAAAATATCAATTCTTAGGTAGATGCTAATATATGCATAGATTAGTTGATGGATTAACTTTAGAAATATTGCTCCATCCTTATCTAGATTAGTTACGTGAATGAATTTTAGAGATGGTGTTTTTCGGTACTGTTTTTAGAAATGAAAAGTTTATTTTGTTAAAAATATTAATATTTTTCTATTTATCTCATTTGAAAAAATTAAATAAATAATAGATTGTGTTTTTAATTAAATTTGAAAAAAATTAAGTGCGGATGCACGAATATCTTAGATATTTGAAACAATTTGTTTTTTTAAAAAATGTAAATATAAAAATAATTAAAATTAAGTTATATGTAAGAAAATTAATTTTTTTTTTACTGTGGATACATTTTAAATTTACCTTTGTGAGTTTTAGTTGATTATATATAAAATGTTCGTACATAATTTAGCTTATGGATTTGATAGTACCAAATATATTTGCAACATAATATTCTATCTAAAATATTTTGAATGAATTAAAATGCTGAATTTATGAATACAAGTATTTTTAAGGATCATATAGTTTATTTTTATTTCCATTAAAAAATAACTCGGTTTATGGATTTGATAGTACCAAATTTATTTGTAACATAATATTCTATCTAAAATATTTCCAATGAGTTAAAATGTGACTTTATGAATAAAGTATTTTAAAGGTGATATAGTTTATTTTTATCTCCATTAAAAAAGAAATTAGATTTCTATCTTTAAAATATTTAGTGTATCAATTTTCATGATAAATTATTATTTATCAACCAAAATACCCACAATTTCAACTAGAACACATTAGGCCTATAATAGTACCGCCTACAAAGAACGATGTATTATATAAGTGTTTCCGCCTAAAAATTATTACCCATAGAAGTGGCTGGGAGATTAGCACAAAAAATTTGGTTGCTTGAAAAAGTATGCAATATTAAGAAACAAATGGAACCTATGTCTACTGTTCTTCATTCTTAAAATAAGACACAATATGGTTAGCGAAATGAAAAATCTTCTCACAAAAACACATAGACACAATCCTAAAAGATAAAACCATTCATAGTATAACTATTTAAAGCATAAAAATATCAATTCTTAGGTAGATGCTAATATATGCATAGATTAGTTGACTGGATTAACTTTAGAAATATTGCTCCATCCTTATCTAGATTAGTTACGTGAATGAATTTTAGAGATGGTGTTTTTCGCATTTTAGAAATGAAAAGTTTATTTTGTTAAAATATTAATATTTTTCTATTTATCTCATTTGAAAAAATTAAATAAATAATAGATTGTGTTTTTAATTAAATTTGAAAAAATTAAGTGCGGATGCACGAATATCTTAGATATTTGAAACAATTTGTTTTTTTTAAAAATGTAAATATAAAAATAAACAAAATTAAGTTATATGTAAGAAAATTAATTTTTTTTACTGTGGATGCATTTTAAATTTACCTTTGTGAGTTTTAGTTGATTATATATAAAAATGTTCGTACATAATTTAGCTTATGGATTTGATAGTACCAAATATATTTGCAACATAATATTCTATCTAAAATATTTTGAATGAATTAAAATGCTGAATTTATGAATACAAGTATTTTTAAGGATCATATAGTTTATTTTTATTTCCATTAAAAAATAAATCTGGTTTATGGATTTGATAGTACCAAATTTATTTGTAACATAATATTCTATCTAAAATATTTCCAATGAGTTAAAATGTGACTTTATGAATAAAGTATTTTTAAAGGTGATATAGTTTATTTTTTATCTCCATTAAAAAAGAAATTAGATTTCTATCTTTAAAATATTTAGTGTATCAATTTTCATGATAAATTATTATTTATCAACCAAAATACCCACAATTTCAACTACGAACACATTAGGCCTATGGAATAGTACCGCCTACAAAGAACGATGTATTATATGCGAGTGTTTCCGCTTCTAAAATTATTACCCATAGAAGTGGCGCTGGGAGATTAGCAAAAAAATTTGGTTGCTTGAAAAAGTATGCAATATTAAGACACAAAAGTGGAACCTATGTCTACTTCATTCTTAAAATAAGACACAATATGGTTAGCGAATGAAAAATCTTCTCACAAAAACACATAGACACAATCCTAAAAGATAAAACCATTCATAGTATAACTATTTAAAGCATAAAATATCAATTCTTAGGTAGATGCTAATATATGCATAGATTAGTTGATGGATTAACTTTAGAAATATTGCTCCATCCTTATCTAGATTAGTTACGTGAATGAATTTTAGAGATGGTGTTTTTCGACTGTTTTTAGAAATGAAAAGTTTATTTTGTTAAAATATTAATATTTTTCTATTTATCTCATTTGAAAAATTAAATAAATAATAGATTGTGTTTTTAATTAAATTTGAAAAAATTATGCGGATGCACGAATATCTTAGATATTTGAAACAATTTGTTTTTTAAAAAATGTAAATATAAAAATAAACAAAATTAAGTTATATGTAAGAAAATTAATTAATTTTTTTACTGTGGATGCATTTTAAATTTACCTTTGTGAGTTTTAGTTGATTATATATAAAATGTTCGTACATAATTTAGCTTATGGATTTGATAGTACCAAATATATTTGCAACATAATATTCTATCTAAAATATTTTGAATGAATTAAAATGCTGAATTTATGAATACAAGTATTTTTAAGGATCATATAGTTTATTTTTATTTCCATTAAAAAATAAATCTGGTTTATGGATTTGATAGTACCAAATTTATTTGTAACATAATATTCTATCTAAAATATTTCCAATGAGTTAAAATGTGACTTTATGAATAAAGTATTTTTAAAGGTGATATAGTTTATTTTTTATCTCCATTAAAAAAGAAATTAGATTTCTATCTTTAAAATATTTAGTGTATCAATTTTCATGATAAATTATTATTTATCAACCAAAATACCCACAATTTCAACTAGAACACATTAGGCCTATGGAATAGTACCGCCTACAAAGAACGATGTATTATATGCGAGTGTTTCCGCTTCTAAAATTATTACCCATAGAAGTGGCGCTGGGAGATTAGCAAAAAAATTTGGTTGCTTGAAAAAGTATGCAATATTAAGACACAAAATGGAACCTATGTCTACTTCATTCTTAAAATAAGACACAATATGGTTAGCGAAATGAAAAATCTTCTCACAAAACACATAGACACAATCCTAAAAGATAAAACCATTCACAGCATAACTATTTAAAGCATAAAAATATCAATTCTTAGGTAGATGCTAATATATGCATAGATTAGTTGACTGGATTAACTTTAGAAATATTGCTCCATCCTTATCTAGATTAGTTACGTGAATGAATTTTAGAGATGGTGTTTTTCGCTACTGTTTTTAGAAATGAAAAGTTTATTTTGTTAAAAATATTAATATTTTTCTATTTATCTCATTTGAAAAAATTAAATAAATAATAGATTGTGTTTTTAATTAAATTTGAAAAAAATTAAGTGCGGATGCACGAATATCTTAGATATTTGAAACAATTTGTTTTTTAAAAATGTAAATATAAAAATAAACAAAATTAAGTTATATGTAAGAAAATTAATTAATTTTTTTTACTGTGGATGCATTTTAAATTTACCTTTGTGAGTTTTAGTTGATTATATATAAAAATGTTCGTACATAATTTAGCTTATGGATTTGATAGTACCAAATATATTTGCAACATAATATTCTATCTAAAATATTTTGAATGAATTAAAATGCTGAATTTATGAATACAAGTATTTTTAAGGATCATATAGTTTATTTTTTATTTCCATTAAAAAAATAAATCCTGGTTTATGGATTTGATAGTACCAAATTTATTTGTAACATAATATTCTATCTAAAATATTTCCAATGAGTTAAAATGCTGACTTTATGAATAAAGTATTTTTAAAGGTGATATAGTTTATTTTTTTATCTCCATTAAAAAAAGAAATTAGATTTCTTTCTTTAAAATATTTAGTGTATCAATTTTCATGATAAATTATTATTTATCAACCAAAATACCCACAATTTCAACTACAGAACACATTAGGCCTTTTGTGGATGGAATATTACCAGCCTACAAAGAACGATGTATTATATGCGGGTTTTTCCGCTTCTAAAAATAATTACCCATAGAAGTGGCGCTGGGGAGATTAGCACAAAAAAAATTTGGTTGCTTGAAAAAAGTATGCAATATTAAGACACAAAACTGGAACCTATGTCTACTACATGTTCTTCATTCTTAAAATAAGACACAATATGGTTAGCAGAAATGAAAAATCTTCTCACAAAAACACATAGACACAATCCTAAAAGATAAAACCATTCACAGCATAACTATTTAAAGCATAAAAATATCAATTCTTAGGTAGATGCTAATATATGCATAGATTAGTTGACTGGATTAACTTTAGAAATATTGCTCCATCCTTATCTAGATTAGTTACGTGAATGAATTTTAGAGATGGTGTTTTTCGGTACTGTTTTTAGAAATGAAAAGTTTATTTTGTTAAAAATATTAATATTTTTCTATTTATCTCATTTGAAAAAATTAAATAAATAATAGATTGTGTTTTTAATTAAATTTGAAAATAATTAAGTGCGGATGCACGAATATCTTAGATATTTGAAACAATTTGTTTTTTTTAAAAAAATGTAAATATAAAAATAAACAAAATTAAGTTATATGTAAGAAAATTAATTAATTTTTTTTTACTGTGAATGCATTTTAAATTTTCCTTTGTGAGTTTTAGTTGATTATATATAAAAATGTTCGTACATGATTTAGCTTATGGATTTGATAGTAACAAATATATTTGCAACATAATATTCTATCTAAAATATTTTGAATGAATTAAAATGCTGAATTTATGAATACAAGTATTTTTAAGTATCATATAGTTTATTTTTATTTCCATTAAAAAATAAATCTGGTTTATGGATTTGATAGTACCAAATTTATTTGTAACATAATATTCTATCTAAAATATTTCCAATGAGTTAAAATGTGACTTTATGAATAAAGTATTTTTAAAGGTGATATAGTTTATTTTTTTATCTCCATTAAAAAAGAAATTAGATTTCTATCTTTAAAATATTTAGTGTATCAATTTTCATGATAAAGTATTATTTATCAACCAAAATACCCACAATTTCAACTAAGAACACATTAGGCCTTTGTGGATGGAATATACCGCCTACAAAGAACGATGTATTATATGCGAGTGTTTCCGCTTCTAAAAATAATTACCCATAGAAGTGGCGCTGGGGAGATTAGCAAAAAAAAATTTGGTTGCTTGAAAAAAGTATGCAATATTAAGACACAAAGCTGGAACCTATGTCTACTTCATTCTTAAAATAAGACACAATATGGTTAGCGAAATGAAAAATCTTCTCACAAAACACATAGACACAATCCTAAAAGATAAAACCATTCATAGTATAACTATTTAAAGCATAAAAATATCAATTCTTAGGTAGATGCTAATATATGCATAGATTAGTTGATGGATTAACTTTAGAAATATTGCTCCATCCTTATCTAGATTAGTTACGTGAATGAATTTTAGAGATGGTGTTTTTATGTTTTTAGAAATGAAAAGTTTATTTTGTTAAAAATATTAATATTTTTCTATTTATCTCATTTGAAAAAATTAAATAAATAATAGATTGTGTTTTTAATTAAATTTGAAAAAATTAAGCGGATGCACGAATATCTTAGATATTTGAAACAATTTGTTTTTTAAAAAATGTAAATATAAAATAAACAAAATTAAGTTATATGTAAGAAAATTAATTAATTTTTTTTTACTGTGGATGCATTTTAAATTTACCTTTGTGAGTTTTAGTTGATTATATATAAAAATGTTCGTACATAATTTAGCTTATGGATTTGATAGTACCAAATATATTTGCAACATAATATTCTATCTAAAATATTTTGAATGAATTAAAATGCTGAATTTATGAATACAAGTATTTTAAGGATCATATAGTTTATTTTTATTTCCATTAAAAAATAAATCTGGTTTATGGATTTGATAGTACCAAATTTATTTGTAACATAATATTCTATCTAAAATATTTCCAATGAGTTAAAATGTGACTTTATGAATAAAGTATTTTTAAAGGTGATATAGTTTATTTTTTATCTCCATTAAAAAAGAAATTAGATTTCTATCTTTAAAATATTTAGTGTATCAATTTTCATGATAAAGTATTATTTATCAACCAAAATACCCACAATTTCAACTAAAGAACACATTAGGCCTTTGTGGATGGAATAGTACCGCCTACAAAGAACGATGTATTATATGCGAGTGTTTCGCTTCTAAAATTATTACCCATAGAAGTGGCGCTGGGAGATTAGCAAAAAAATTTGGTTGCTTGAAAAAGTATGCAATATTAAGACACAAAGTGGAACCTATGTCTACTTCATTCTTAAAATAAGACACAATATGGTTAGCAAAATGAAAAATCTTCTCACAAAACACATAGACACAATCCTAAAAGATAAAACCATTCATAGTATAACTATTTAAAGCATAAAATATCAATTTTAGGTAGATGCTAATATATGCATAGATTAGTTGATGGATTAACTTTAGAAATATTGCTCCATCCTTATCTAGATTAGTTACGTGAATGAATTTTAGAGATGGTGTTTTTCGGTACTGTTTTTAGAAATGAAAAGTTTATTTTGTTAAAAATATTAATATTTTTCTATTTATCTCATTTGAAAAATTAAATAAATAATAGATTGTGTTTTTAATTAAATTTGAAAAAATTAAGTGCGGATGCACGAATATCTTAGATATTTGAAACAATTTTTTTTTAAAAATGTAAATATAAAAATAAACAAAATTAAGTTATATGTAAGAAAATTAATTAATTTTTTTACTGTGGATGCATTTTAAATTTACCTTTGTGAGTTTTAGTTGATTATATATAAAATGTTCGTACATAATTTAGCTTATGGATTTGATAGTACCAAATATATTTGCAACATAATATTCTATCTAAAATATTTTGAATGAATTAAAATGCTGAATTTATGAATACAAGTATTTTTAAGGATCATATAGTTTATTTTTATTTCCATTAAAAAATAAATCCGGTTTATGGATTTGATAGTACCAAATTTATTTGTAACATAATATTCTATCTAAAATATTTCCAATGAGTTAAAATGGTGACTTTATGAATAAAGTATTTTTAAAGGTGATATAGTTTATTTTTTATCTCCATTAAAAAAGAAATTAGATTTCTATCTTTAAAATATTTAGTGTATCAATTTTCATGATAAAGTATTATTTATCAACCAAAATACCCACAATTTCAAAGAACACATTAGGCCTTTGTGGATGGAATAACCCCTACAAAGAACGATGTATTATATATGAGTGTTTCGCTTCTAAAATAATTACCCATAGAAGTGGCGCTGGGAGATTAGCAAAAAAAATTTGGTTGAAAAAGTATGCAATATTAAGAAACAAACTGGAACCTACACTACTACATTCTTAAAATAAGACACAATATGGTTATAGATATGAAAAATCTTTCACAAAAACACATAGACACAATCCTAAAAGATAAAATCATTCATAGTATAACTATTTAAAGCATAAAATATCAATTCTTAGGTAGATGCTAATATATGCATAGATTAGTTGATGGATTAACTTTAGAAATATTGCTCCATCCTTATCTAGATTAGTTACGTGAATGAATGTTAGAGATGGTGTTTTTCTAACTGTTTTTAGAAATGAAAAGTTTATTTTGTTAAAAATATTATATTTTTCTATTTATCTCATTTGAAAAATTAAATAAATAATAGATTGTGTTTTTAATTAAATTTGAAAATAATTAGTGCGGATGCACGAATATCTTAGATATTTGAAACAATTTGTTTTTTTAAAAAATGTAAATATAAAATAAACAAAATTAAGTTATATGTAAGAAAATTAATTAACTTTTTTTCTATGAATGCATTTTAAATTTTCCTTTGTGAGTTTTAGTTGATTATATATAAAAATGTTCATACGATTTAGCTTATGGATTTGATAGTAACAAATATATTTGCAACATAATATTCTATCTAAAATATTTTGAATGAATTAAAATGCTGAATTTATGAATACAAGTATTTTTAAGTATCATATAGTTTATTTTTATTTCCATTAAAAAATAAACTGTTTATGGATTTGATAGTACCAAATTTATTTGTAACATAATATTCTATCTAAAATATTTCCAATGAGTTAAAATTGACTTTATGAATAAAGTATTTTTAAAGGTGATATAGTTTATTTTTTATCTCCATTAACAAAAGAAATTAGATTTCTATCTTTAAAATATTTAGTGTATCAATTTTCATGATAAAGTATTATTTATCAACCAAAATACCCACAATTTCAACTACGAACACATTAGGCCTGTGGATGTAAGTACCGCCTACAAAGAACGATGTATTATCGAGTGTTTCCGCTTCTAAAAATAATTACCCATAGAAGTGGAGATTAGCACAAAAAATTTGGTTGCTTGAAAAAGTATGCAATATTAAGAAACAAAACTGGAACCTATGTCTACTACATTCTTAAAATAAGACACAATATGGTTAGAGATATGAAAAATCTTCTCACAAAAACACATAGACAATCCTAAAAGATAAAATCATTCATAGTATAACTATTTAAAGCATAAAATATCAATTTTAGGTAGATGCTAATATATGCATAGATTAGTTGACCGGATTAACTTTAGAAATATTGCTCCATCCTTATCTAGATTAGTTACGTGAATGAATTAGAGATGGTGTTTTTCGATGTTTTAGAAATGAAAAGTTTATTTTGTTAAAAATATTAATATTTTTCTATTTATCTCATTTGAAAAATTAAATAAATAATAGATTGTGTTTTTAATTAAATTTGAAAATAATTAAGTGGATGCACGAATATCTTAGATATTTGAAACAATTTGTTTTTTTAAAAAAATGTAAATATAAAATAAACAAAATTAAGTTATATAAGAAAATTAATTAATTTTTTTTATGAATGCATTTTAAATTTCCTTTGTGAGTTTTAGTTGATTATATATAAAAATGTTCGTACATGATTTAGCTTATGGATTTGATAGTAACAAATATATTTGCAACATAATATTCTATCTAAAATATTTTGAATGAATTAAAATGCTGAATTTATGAATACAAGTATTTTTAAGTATCATATAGTTTATTTTTATTTCCATTAAAAAATAAACTCGTTTATGGATTTGATAGTACCAAATTTATTTGTAACATAATATTCTATCTAAAATATTTCCAATGAGTTAAAATGGTGACTTTATGAATAAAGTATTTTTAAAGGTGATATAGTTTATTTTTTATCTCCATTAAAAAAGAAATTAGATTTCTATCTTTAAAATATTTAGTGTATCAATTTTCATGATAAAGTATTATTTATCAACCAAAATACCCACAATTTCAACTACGAACACATTAGGCCTTTGTGGATGGAATAGTACCGCCTACAAAGAACGATGTATTATATGCGAGTGTTTCCGCTTCTAAAATAATTACCCATAGAAGTACTGGGAGATTAGCACAAAAAAATTGGTTGCTTGAAAAAGTATGCAATATTAAGAAACAAATGGAACCTATGTCTACTACATTCTTAAAATAAGACACAATATGGTTAGGATATGAAAAATCTTCTCACAAAACACATAGACACAATCCTAAAAGATAAAATCATTCATAGTATAACTATTTAAAGCATAAAATATCAATTTTAGGTAGATGCTAATATATGCATAGATTAGTTGCGGATTAACTTTAGAAATATTGCTCCATCCTTATCTAGATTAGTTACGTGAATGAATGTTAGAGATGGTGTTTTTCGACTGTTTTAGAAATGAAAAGTTTATTTTGTTAAAAATATTAATATTTTTCTATTTATCTCATTTGAAAAATTAAATAAATAATAGATTGTGTTTTTAATTAAATTTGAAAATAATTAAGTATGGATGCACGAATATCTTAGATATTTGAAACAATTTGTTTTTTAAAAATGTAAATATAAAAATAAACAAAATTAAGTTATATGTAAGAAAATTAATTAATTTTTTACTGTGAATGCATTTTAAATTTTCTTTGTGAGTTTTAGTTGATTATATAAAAAATGTTCGTACATGATTTAGCTTATGGATTTGATAGTAACAAATATATTTGCAACATAATATTCTATCTAAAATATTTTGAATGAATTAAAATGCTGAATTTATGAATACAAGTATTTTTAAGTATCATATAGTTTATTTTTTATTTCCATTAAAAAATAAAGTTTATGGATTTGATAGTACCAAATTTATTTGTAACATAATATTCTATCTAAAATATTTCCAATGAGTTAAAATGGTGACTTTATGAATAAAGTATTTTTAAAGGTGATATAGTTTATTTTTTTATCTCCATTAACAAAAGAAATTAGATTTCTATCTTTAAAATATTTAGTGTATCAATTTTCATGATAAAGTATTATTTATCAACCAAAATACCCACAATTTCAACTACAACACATTAGGCCTTTGTGGATGGAATAGTACCGCCTACAAAGAACGATGTATTATATGAGTGTTTCCGCTTCTAAAAATAATTACCCATAGAAGTGGCGCTGGGAGATTACAAAAAAAAATTTGGTTGCTTGAAAAAGTATGCAATATTAAGAAACAAACTGGAACCTATGTCTACTACATTCTTAAAATAAGACACAATATGGTTAGTGATATGAAAAATCTTCTCACAAAAACACATAGACACAATCCTAAAAGATAAAATCATTCATAGTATAACTATTTAAAGCATAAAATATCAATTTTAGGTAGATGCTAATATATGCATAGATTAGTTTGGATTAACTTTAGAAATATTGCTCCATCCTTATCTAGATTAGTTACGTGAATGAATGTTAGAGATGGTGTTTTTTTGATTGTTTTAGAAATGAAAAGTTTATTTTGTTAAAATATTAATATTTTTCTATTTATCTCATTTGAAAAAATTAAATAAATAATAGATTGTGTTTTTAATTAAATTTGAAAATAATTAAGTGCGGATGCACGAATATCTTAGATATTTGAAACAATTTTTTTTTTAAAAAATGTAAATATAAAATAAACAAAATTAAGTTATATGTAAGAAAATTAATTAATTTTTTAGTGAATGCATTTTAAATTTACCTTTGTGAGTTTTAGTTGATTATATATAAAAATGTTCGTACATAATTTAGCTTATGGATTTGATAGTACCAAATATATTTGCAACATAATATTCTATCTAAAATATTTTGAATGAATTAAAATGCTGAATTTATGAATACAAGTATTTTTAAGTATCATATAGTTTATTTTTATTTCCATTAAAAAATAAATCTCGGTTTATGGATTTGATAGTACCAAATTTATTTGTAACATAATATTCTATCTAAAATATTTCCAATGAGTTAAAATGGTGACTTTATGAATAAAGTATTTTTAAAGGTGATATAGTTTATTTTTATCTCCATTAAAAAAGAAATTAGATTTCTATCTTTAAAATATTTAGTGTATCAATTTTCATGATAAAGTATTATTTATCAACCAAAATACCCACAATTTCAACTACAGAACACATTAGGCCTTTTGTGGATGGAATAGTACCGCCTACAAAGAACGATGTATTATATGCAGTGTTTCCGCTTCTAAAAATAATTACCCATAGAAGTGGAGATTAGCAAAAAAAATTTGGTTGCTTGAAAAAGTATGCAATATTAAGACACAAAGTGGAACCTATGTCTACTACATTCTTAAAATAAGACACAATATGGTTAGAAATGAAAAATCTTCTCACAAAAACACATAGACACAATCCTAAAAGATAAAACCATTCATAGTATAACTATTTAAAGCATAAAAATATCAATTCTTAGGTAGATGCTAATATATGCATAGATTAGTTGACTGGATTAACTTTAGAAATATTGCTCCATCCTTATCTAGATTAGTTACGTGAATGAATTTTAGAGATGGTGTTTTTCGGAATGTTTTTAGAAATGAAAAGTTTATTTTGTTAAAAATATTAATATTTTTCTATTTATCTCATTTGAAAAAATTAAATAAATAATAGATTGTGTTTTTAATTAAATTTGAAAATAATTAAGTGCGGATGCACGAATATCTTAGATATTTGAAACAATTTGTTTTTTTAAAAATGTAAATATAAAAATAAACAAAATTAAGTTATATGTAAGAAAATTAATTAATTTTTTTACTGTGAATGCATTTTAAATTTACCTTTGTGAGTTTTAGTTGATTATATATAAAAATGTTCGTACATGATTTAGCTTATGGATTTGATAGTACCAAATATATTTGCAACATAATATTCTATCTAAAATATTTTGAATGAATTAAAATGCTGAATTTAATAATACAAGTATTTTTAAGTATCATATAGTTTATTTTTTATTTCCATTAAAAAAATAAATCCTGGTTTATGGATTTGATAGTACCAAATTTATTTGTAACATAATATTCTATCTAAAATATTTCCAAGGAGTTAAAATGTTGACTTTATGAATAAAGTATTTTTAAAGGTGATATAGTTTATTTTTTTATCTCCATTAACAAAAGAAATTAGATTTCTATCTTTAAAATATTTAGTGTATCAATTTTCATGATAAAGTATTATTTATCAACCAAAATACCCACAATTTCAACTAAAGAACACATTAGGCCTTTTGTGGATGGAATAGTACCGGCCTACAAAGAACGATGTATTATATGCGAGTGTTTCCGCTTCTAAAAATAATTACCCATAGAAGTGGCGGGGAGATTAGCACAAAAAAAAATTTGGTTGCTTGAAAAAAGTATGCAATATTAAGAAACAAAACTGGAACCTATGTCTACTACATTCTTAAAATAAGACACAATATGGTTAGCGAGATATGAAAAATCTTCTCACAAAACACATAGACACAATCCTAAAAGATAAAATCATTCATAGTATAACTATTTAAAGCATAAAAATATCAATTCTTAGGTAGATGCTAATATATGCATAGATTAGTTGACTGGATTAACTTTAGAAATATTGCTCCATCCTTATCTAGATTAGTTACGTGAATGAATTTTAGAGATGGTGTTTTTCGGTATTATTTTTAGAAATGAAAAGTTTATTTTGTTAAAATATTAATATTTTTCTATTTATCTCATTTGAAAAAATTAAATAAATAATAGATTGTGTTTTTAATTAAATTTGAAAATAATTAAGTGCGGATGCACGAATATCTTAGATATTTGAAACAATTTGTTTTTTTTAAAAAAAATGTAAATATAAAAATAAACAAAATTAAGTTATATGTAAGAAAATTAATTAATTTTTTTTACTGTGAATGCATTTTAAATTTACCTTTGTGAGTTTTAGTTGATTATATATAAAAATGTTCGTACATGATTTAGCTTATGGATTTGATTGTACCAAATATATTTGCAACATAATATTCTATCTAAAATATTTTGAATGAATTAAAATGCTGAATTTAATAATACAAGTATTTTTAAGTATCATATAGTTTATTTTTTATTTCCATTAAAAAATAAATCCTGGTTTATGGATTTGATAGTACCAAATTTATTTGTAACATAATATTCTATCTAAAATATTTCCAAGGAGTTAAAATGTTGACTTTATGAATAAAGTATTTTTAAAGGTGATATAGTTTATTTTTTTATCTCCATTAACAAAAGAAATTAGATTTCTATCTTTAAAATAATTAGTGTATCAATTTTCATGATAAAGTATTATTTATCAACCAAAATACCCACAATTTCAACTACAGAACACATTAGGCCTTTTGTGGATGGAATAGTACCGGCCTACAAAGAACGATGTATTATATGCAGTGTTTCCGCTTAAAAATAATTACCCATAGAAGTGGCGCTGGGGAGATTAGCACAAAAAAAATTTGGTTGCTTGAAAAAGTATGCAATATTAAGAAACAAAACTGGAACCTATGTCTACTACATTCTTAAAATAAGACACAATATGGTTAGCAGATATGAAAAAATCTTCTCACAAAAACACATAGACACAATCCTAAAAGATAAAATCATTCATAGTATAACTATTTAAAGCATAAAAATATCAATTCTTAGGTAGATGCTAATATATGCATAGATTAGTTGACTGGATTAACTTTAGAAATATTGCTCCATCCTTATCTAGATTAGTTACGTGAATGAATTTTAGAGATGGTGTTTTTCGGTACTGTTTTTAGAAATGAAAAGTTTATTTTGTTAAAAATATTAATATTTTTCTATTTATCTCATTTGAAAAAATTAAATAAATAATAGATTGTGTTTTTAATTAAATTTGAAAATAATTAAGTGCGGATGCACGAATATCTTAGATATTTGAAACAATTTTTTTTTTTAAAAAATGTAAATATAAAATAAACAAAATTAAGTTATATGTAAGAAAATTAATTAATTTTTTTACTGTGAATGCATTTTAAATTTACCTTTGTGAGTTTTAGTTGATTATATATAAAATGTTCGTACATGATTTAGCTTATGGATTTGATAGTACCAAATATATTTGCAACATAATATTCTATCTAAAATATTTTGAATGAATTAAAATGCTGAATTTATGAATACAAGTATTTTAAGTATCATATAGTTTATTTTTTATTTCCATTAAAAAAATAAATCCTGGTTTATGGATTTGATAGTACCAAATTTATTTGTAACATAATATTCTATCTAAAATATTTCCAATGAGTTAAAATGGTGACTTTATGAATAAAGTATTTTTAAAGGTGATATAGTTTATTTTTTTATCTCCATTAACAAAAGAAATTAGATTTCTATCTTTAAAATATTTAGTGTATCAATTTTCATGATAAAGTATTATTTATCAACCAAAATACCCACAATTTCAACTACAGAACACATTAGGCCTTTTGTGGATGGAATAGTACCGACCAAAGAACGATGTATTATATGCGAGTGTTTCGCTTCTAAAAATAATTACCCATAGAAGTGGCGCTGGGAGATTAGCACAAAAAATTTGGTTGCTTGAAAAAGTATGCAATATTAAGAAACAAAGCGGAACCTATGTCTACTACATTCTTAAAATAAGACACAATATGGTTAGAGATATGAAAAATCTTCTCACAAAAACACATAGACACAATCCTAAAAGATAAAATCATTCATAGTATAACTATTTAAAGCATAAAAATATCAATTCTTAGGTAGATGCTAATATATGCATAGATTAGTTGACTGGATTAACTTTAGAAATATTGCTCCATCCTTATCTAGATTAGTTACGTGAATGAATTTTAGAGATGGTGTTTTTCGGTACTGTTTTTAGAAATGAAAAGTTTATTTTGTTAAAAATATTAATATTTTTCTATTTATCTCATTTGAAAAATTAAATAAATAATAGATTGTGTTTTTAATTAAATTTGAAAATAATTAAGTGCGGATGCACGAATATCTTAGATATTTGAAACAATTTGTTTTTTAAAAAATGTAAATATAAAAATAAACAAAATTAAGTTATATGTAAGAAAATTAATTAATTTTTTTTTACTGTGAATGCATTTTAAATTTACCTTTGTGAGTTTTAGTTGATTATATATAAAAATGTTCGTACATGATTTAGCTTATGGATTTGATAGTACCAAATATATTTGCAACATAATATTCTATCTAAAATATTTTGAATGAATTAAAATGCTGAATTTATGAATACAAGTATTTTTAAGTATCATATAGTTTATTTTTTATTTCCATTAAAAAAATAAATCCTGGTTTATGGATTTGATAGTACCAAATTTATTTGTAACATAATATTCTATCTAAAATATTTCCAATGAGTTAAAATGGTGACTTTATGAATAAAGTATTTTTAAAGGTGATATAGTTTATTTTTTTATCTCCATTAAAAAAAGAAATTAGATTTCTATCTTTAAAATATTTAGTGTATCAATTTTCATGATAAAGTATTATTTATCAACCAAAATACCCACAATTTCAACTACAGAACACATTAGGCCTTTTGTGGATGGAATAGTACCGGCCTACAAAGAACGATGTATTATATGCGAGTGTTTCCGCTTCTAAAAATAATTACCCATAGAAGTGGCGCTGGGGAGATTAGCAAAAAAAAATTTGGTTGCTTGAAAAAAGTATGCAATATTAAGAAACAAAGCTGGAACCTATGTCTACTACATTCTTAAAATAAGACACAATATGGTTAGCAGATATGAAAAAATCTTCTCACAAAAACACATAGACACAATCCTAAAAGATAAAATCATTCATAGTATAACTATTTAAAGCATAAAAATATCAATTCTTAGGTAGATGCTAATATATGCATAGATTAGTTGACTGGATTAACTTTAGAAATATTGCTCCATCCTTATCTAGATTAGTTACGTGAATGAATTTTAGAGATGGTGTTTTCTCTTGTTTTAGAAATGAAAAGTTTATTTTGTTAAAAATATTAATATTTTCTATTTATCTCATTTGAAAAATTAAATAAATAATAGATTGTGTTTTTAATTAAATTTGAAAATAATTAGTGCGGATGCACGAATATCTTAGATATTTGAAACAATTTGTTTTTTAAAAAATGTAAATATAAAATAAACAAAATTAAGTTATATGTAAGAAAATTAATTAATTTTTTTTTTACTGTGAATGCATTTTAAATTTTCCTTTGTGAGTTTTAGTTGATTATATATAAAAATGTTCGTACATGATTTAGCTTATGGATTTGATAGTACCAAATATATTTGCAACATAATATTCTATCTAAAATATTTTGAATGAATTAAAATGCTGAATTTATGAATACAAGTATTTTTAAGTATCATATAGTTTATTTTTATTTCCATTAAAAAATAAACTGGTTTATGGATTTGATAGTACCAAATTTATTTGTAACATAATATTCTATCTAAAATATTTCCAATGAGTTAAAATGGTGACTTTATGAATAAAGTATTTTTAAAGGTGATATAGTTTATTTTTTATCTCCATTAAAAAAGAAATTAGATTTCTATCTTTAAAATATTTAGTGTATCAATTTTCATGATAAAGTATTATTTATCAACCAAAATACCCACAATTTCAACTAAGAACACATTAGGCCTTTTGTGGATGGAATAGTACCGCCTACAAAGAACGATGTATTATATGAGTGTTTCCGCTTCTAAAATAATTACCCATAGAAGTGGCGGGGAGATTAGCACAAAAAATTTGGTTGCTTGAAAAAGTATGCAATATTAAGAAACAAAACTGGAACCTATGTCTACTACATTCTTAAAATAAGACACAATATGGTTAGCAGATATGAAAAATCTTCTCACAAAACACATAGACACAATCCTAAAAGATAAAATCATTCATAGTATAACTATTTAAAGCATAAAAATATCAATTCTTAGGTAGATGCTAATATATGCATAGATTAGTTGACTGGATTAACTTTAGAAATATTGCTCCATCCTTATCTAGATTAGTTACGTGAATGAATGTTAGAGATGGTGTTTTTCGGTACTGTTTTTAGAAATGAAAAGTTTATTTTGTTAAAAATATTAATATTTTTCTATTTATCTCATTTGAAAAAATTAAATAAATAATAGATTGTGTTTTTAATTAAATTTGAAAATAATTAAGTGCGGATGCACGAATATCTTAGATATTTGAAACAATTTGTTTTTTTAAAAAAAATGTAAATATAAAAATAAACAAAATTAAGTTATATGTAAGAAAATTAATTAACTTTTTTTTTACTGTGAATGCATTTTAAATTTTCCTTTGTGAGTTTTAGTTGATTATATATAAAAATGTTCGTACATGATTTAGCTTATGGATTTGATAGTACCAAATATATTTGCAACATAATATTCTATCTAAAATATTTTGAATGAATTAAAATGCTGAATTTATGAATACAAGTATTTTTAAGTATCATATAGTTTATTTTTTATTTCCATTAAAAAATAAATCCGGTTTATGGATTTGATAGTACCAAATTTATTTGTAACATAATATTCTATCTAAAATATTTCCAATGAGTTAAAATGCTGACTTTATGAATAAAGTATTTTTAAAGGTGATATAGTTTATTTTTTTATCTCCATTAAAAAAAGAAATTAGATTTCTATCTTTAAAATATTTAGTGTATCAATTTTCATGATAAAGTATTATTTATCAACCAAAATACCCACAATTTCAACTACAGAACACATTAGGCCTTTTGTGGATGGAATAGTACCGGCCTACAAAGAACGATGTATTATATGCGAGTGTTTCCGCTTCTAAAAATAATTACCCATAGAAGTGGCACTGGGGAGATTAGCACAAAAAAAATTTGGTTGCTTGAAAAAGTATGCAATATTAAGAAACAAATGGAACCTATGTCTACTACATTCTTAAAATAAGACACAATATGGTTAGCGATATGAAAAATCTTCTCACAAAAACACATAGACACAATCCTAAAAGATAAAATCATTCATAGTATAACTATTTAAAGCATAAAATATCAATTCTTAGGTAGATGCTAATATATGCATAGATTAGTTGATGGATTAACTTTAGAAATATTGCTCCATCCTTATCTAGATTAGTTACGTGAATGAATTTTAGAGATGGTGTTTTCGTGTTTTTAGAAATGAAAAGTTTATTTTGTTAAAAATATTAATATTTTTCTATTTATCTCATTTGAAAAAATTAAATAAATAATAGATTGTGTTTTTAATTAAATTTGAAAATAATTAAGTGCGGATGCACGAATATCTTAGATATTTGAAACAATTTGTTTTTTTAAAAAAAATGTAAATATAAAAATAAACAAAATTAAGTTATATGTAAGAAAATTAATTAACTTTTTTTTTACTGTGAATGCATTTTAAATTTTCCTTTGTGAGTTTTAGTTGATTATATATAAAAATGTTCGTACATGATTTAGCTTATGGATTTGATAGTAACAAATATATTTGCAACATAATATTCTATCTAAAATATTTTGAATGAATTAAAATGCTGAATTTATGAATACAAGTATTTTTAAGTATCATATAGTTTATTTTTTATTTCCATTAAAAAAATAAATCCTGGTTTATGGATTTGATAGTACCAAATTTATTTGTAACATAATATTCTATCTAAAATATTTCCAATGAGTTAAAATGGTGACTTTATGAATAAAGTATTTTTAAAGGTGATATAGTTTATTTTTTTATCTCCATTAACAAAAGAAATTAGATTTCTATCTTTAAAATATTTAGTGTATCAATTTTCATGATAAAGTATTATTTATCAACCAAAATACCCACAATTTCAACTACAGAACACATTAGGCCTTTTGTGGATGGAATAGTACCGGCCTACAAAGAACGATGTATTATATGCGAGTGTTTCCGCTTCTAAAAATAATTACCCATAGAAGTGGCGCTGGGGAGATTAGCACAAAAAAAAATTTGGTTGCTTGAAAAAGTATGCAATATTAAGAAACAAAACTGGAACCTATGTCTACTACATTCTTAAAATAAGACACAATATGGTTAGCAGATATGAAAAAATCTTCTCACAAAAACACATAGACACAATCCTAAAAGATAAAATCATTCATAGTATAACTATTTAAAGCATAAAAATATCAATTCTTAGGTAGATGCTAATATATGCATAGATTAGTTGACTGGATTAACTTTAGAAATATTGCTCCATCCTTATCTAGATTAGTTACGTGAATGAATGTTAGAGATGGTGTTTTTCGGTACTGTTTTAGAAATGAAAAGTTTATTTTGTTAAAAATATTAATATTTTTCTATTTATCTCATTTGAAAAATTAAATAAATAATAGATTGTGTTTTTAATTAAATTTGAAAATAATTAAGTGCGGATGCACGAATATCTTAGATATTTGAAACAATTTGTTTTTTTTAAAAAAATGTAAATATAAAAATAAACAAAATTAAGTTATATGTAAGAAAATTAATTAATTTTTTTTACTGTGAATGCATTTTAAATTTTCCTTTGTGAGTTTTAGTTGATTATATATAAAAATGTTCGTACATGATTTAGCTTATGGATTTGATAGTAACAAATATATTTGCAACATAATATTCTATCTAAAATATTTTGAATGAATTAAAATGCTGAATTTATGAATACAAGTATTTTTAAGTATCATATAGTTTATTTTTTATTTCCATTAAAAAATAAATCCGGTTTATGGATTTGATAGTACCAAATTTATTTGTAACATAATATTCTATCTAAAATATTTCCAATGAGTTAAAATGGTGACTTTATGAATAAAGTATTTTAAAGGTGATATAGTTTATTTTTATCTCCATTAACAAAAGAAATTAGATTTCTATCTTTAAAATATTTAGTGTATCAATTTTCATGATAAAGTATTATTTATCAACCAAAATACCCACAATTTCAACTACAGAACACATTAGGCCTTTTGTGGATGGAATAGTACCGGCCTACAAAGAACGATGTATTATATGCGAGTGTTTCCGCTTCTAAAAATAATTACCCATAGAAGTGGCGCTGGGGAGATTAGCAAAAAAAATTTGGTTGCTTGAAAAAAGTATGCAATATTAAGAAACAAAACTGGAACCTATGTCTACTACATTCTTAAAATAAGACACAATATGGTTAGCAGATATGAAAAAATCTTCTCACAAAAACACATAGACACAATCCTAAAAGATAAAATCATTCATAGTATAACTATTTAAAGCATAAAATATCAATTTTAGGTAGATGCTAATATATGCATAGATTAGTTGACTGGATTAACTTTAGAAATATTGCTCCATCCTTATCTAGATTAGTTACGTGAATGAATGTTAGAGATGGTGTTTTTCGGTACTGTTTTTAGAAATGAAAAGTTTATTTTGTTAAAAATATTAATATTTTTCTATTTATCTCATTTGAAAAAATTAAATAAATAATAGATTGTGTTTTTAATTAAATTTGAAAATAATTAAGTGCGGATGCACGAATATCTTAGATATTTGAAACAATTTGTTTTTTTTAAAAAATGTAAATATAAAATAAACAAAATTAAGTTATATGTAAGAAAATTAATTAACTTTTTTTTTACTGTGAATGCATTTTAAATTTTCCTTTGTGAGTTTTAGTTGATTATATATAAAAATGTTCGTACATGATTTAGCTTATGGATTTGATAGTAACAAATATATTTGCAACATAATATTCTATCTAAAATATTTTGAATGAATTAAAATGCTGAATTTATGAATACAAGTATTTTTAAGTATCATATAGTTTATTTTTTATTTCCATTAAAAAAATAAATCCTGGTTTATGGATTTGATAGTACCAAATTTATTTGTAACATAATATTCTATCTAAAATATTTCCAATGAGTTAAAATGGTGACTTTATGAATAAAGTATTTTTAAAGGTGATATAGTTTATTTTTTTATCTCCATTAACAAAAGAAATTAGATTTCTATCTTTAAAATATTTAGTGTATCAATTTTCATGATAAAGTATTATTTATCAACCAAAATACCCACAATTTCAACTACAGAACACATTAGGCCTTTTGTGGATGGAATAGTACCGGCCTACAAAGAACGATGTATTATATGCGAGTGTTTCCGCTTCTAAAAATAATTACCCATAGAAGTGGCGCTGGGGAGATTAGCACAAAAAAAAATTTGGTTGCTTGAAAAAAGTATGCAATATTAAGAAACAAACTGGAACCTATGTCTACTACATTCTTAAAATAAGACACAATATGGTTAGCGATATGAAAAATCTTCTCACAAAACACATAGACACAATCCTAAAAGATAAAATCATTCATAGTATAACTATTTAAAGCATAAAAATATCAATTCTTAGGTAGATGCTAATATATGCATAGATTAGTTGACTGGATTAACTTTAGAAATATTGCTCCATCCTTATCTAGATTAGTTACGTGAATGAATGTTAGAGATGGTGTTTTCGGCATGCTTTTAGAAATGAAAAGTTTATTTTGTTAAAAATATTAATATTTTTCTATTTATCTCATTTGAAAAATTAAATAAATAATAGATTGTGTTTTTAATTAAATTTGAAAATAATTAAGTGCGGATGCACGAATATCTTAGATATTTGAAACAATTTGTTTTTTTTAAAAAATGTAAATATAAAATAAACAAAATTAAGTTATATGTAAGAAAATTAATTAATTTTTTTACTGTGAATGCATTTTAAATTTTCCTTTGTGAGTTTTAGTTGATTATATATAAAATGTTCGTACATGATTTAGCTTATGGATTTGATAGTAACAAATATATTTGCAACATAATATTCTATCTAAAATATTTTGAATGAATTAAAATGCTGAATTTATGAATACAAGTATTTTAAGTATCATATAGTTTATTTTTATTTCCATTAAAAAATAAATCTGGTTTATGGATTTGATAGTACCAAATTTATTTGTAACATAATATTCTATCTAAAATATTTCCAATGAGTTAAAATGGTGACTTTATGAATAAAGTATTTTTAAAGGTGATATAGTTTATTTTTATCTCCATTAACAAAAGAAATTAGATTTCTATCTTTAAAATATTTAGTGTATCAATTTTCATGATAAAGTATTATTTATCAACCAAAATACCCACAATTTCAACTACGAACACATTAGGCCTTTTGTGGATGGAATAGTACCGCCTACAAAGAACGATGTATTATATGCAGTGTTTCCGCTTCTAAAAATAATTACCCATAGAAGTGGCGCTGGGAGATTAGCACAAAAAAATTTGGTTGCTTGAAAAAGTATGCAATATTAAGAAACAAAACTGAACCTATGTCTACTACATTCTTAAAATAAGACACAATATGGTTAGTAGATATGAAAAATCTTCTCACAAAAACACATAGACACAATCCTAAAAGATAAAATCATTCATAGTATAACTATTTAAAGCATAAAAATATCAATTTTAGGTAGATGCTAATATATGCATAGATTAGTTGACTGGATTAACTTTAGAAATATTGCTCCATCCTTATCTAGATTAGTTACGTGAATGAATGTTAGAGATGGTGTTTTTAGGTACTGTTTTTAGAAATGAAAAGTTTATTTTGTTAAAAATATTAATATTTTTCTATTTATCTCATTTGAAAAATTAAATAAATAATAGATTGTGTTTTTAATTAAATTTGAAAATAATTAAGTGCGGATGCACGAATATCTTAGATATTTGAAACAATTTGTTTTTTTAAAAAATGTAAATATAAAAATAAACAAAATTAAGTTATATGTAAGAAAATTAATTAATTTTTTTTACTGTGAATGCATTTTAAATTTTCCTTTGTGAGTTTTAGTTGATTATATATAAAAATGTTGTACATGATTTAGCTTATGGATTTGATAGTACCAAATATATTTGCAACATAATATTCTATCTAAAATATTTTGAATGAATTAAAATGCTGAATTTATGAATACAAGTATTTTTAGTATCATATAGTTTATTTTTATTTCCATTAAAAAATAAACCTGGTTTATGGATTTGATAGTACCAAATTTATTTGTAACATAATATTCTATCTAAAATATTTCCAATGAGTTAAAATGGTGACTTTATGAATAAAGTATTTTTAAAGGTGATATAGTTTATTTTTTTATCTCCATTAACAAAAGAAATTAGATTTCTATCTTTAAAATATTTAGTGTATCAATTTTCATGATAAAGTATTATTTATCAACCAAAATACCCACAATTTCAACTACAGAACACATTAGGCCTTTTGTGGATGGAATAGTACCGGCCTACAAAGAACGATGTATTATATGCGAGTGTTTCCGCTTCTAAAAATAATTACCCATAGAAGTGGCGCTGGGGAGATTAGCACAAAAAAAAATTTGGTTGCTTGAAAAAAGTATGCAATATTAAGAAACAAAACTGGAACCTATGTCTACTACATTCTTAAAATAAGACACAATATGGTTAGCAGATATGAAAAAATCTTCTCACAAAAACACATAGACACAATCCTAAAAGATAAAATCATTCATAGTATAACTATTTAAAGCATAAATATATCAATTCTTAGGTAGATGCTAATATATGCATAGATTAGTTGACTGGATTAACTTTAGAAATATTGCTCCATCCTTATCTAGATTAGTTACGTGAATGAATGTTAGAGATGGTGTTTTTCGGTACTGTTTTTAGAAATGAAAAGTTTATTTTGTTAAAAATATTAATATTTTTCTATTTATCTCATTTGAAAAAATTAAATAAATAATAGATTGTGTTTTTAATTAAATTTGAAAATAATTAATGCGGATGCACGAATATCTTAGATATTTGAAACAATTTGTTTTTTTTAAAAAATGTAAATATAAAAATAAACAAAATTAAGTTATATGTAAGAAAATTAATTAATTTTTTTTTACTGTGAATGCATTTTAAATTTTCCTTTGTGAGTTTTAGTTGATTATATATAAAAATGTTCGTACATGATTTAGCTTATGGATTTGATAGTACCAAATATATTTGCAACATAATATTCTATCTAAAATATTTTGAATGAATTAAAATGCTGAATTTATGAATACAAGTATTTTTAAGTATCATATAGTTTATTTTTTATTTCCATTAAAAAATAAATCTGGTTTATGGATTTGATAGTACCAAATTTATTTGTAACATAATATTCTATCTAAAATATTTCCAATGAGTTAAAATGGTGACTTTATGAATAAAGTATTTTTAAAGGTGATATAGTTTATTTTTTTATCTCCATTAACAAAAGAAATTAGATTTCTATCTTTAAAATATTTAGTGTATCAATTTTCATGATAAAGTATTATTTATCAACCAAAATACCCACAATTTCAACTACGAACACATTAGGCCTTTTGTGGATGGAATAGTACCGCCTACAAAGAACGATGTATTATATGCGAGTGTTTCTTCTAAAAATAATTACCCATAGAAGTGGCGCTGGGAGATTAGCAAAAAAAATTTGGTTGCTTGAAAAAGTATGCAATATTAAGAAAAAAACTGGAACCTATGTCTACTACATTCTTAAAATAAGACACAATATGGTTAGCGATATGAAAAATCTTCTCACAAAAACACATAGACACAATCCTAAAAGATAAAATCATTCATAGTATAACTATTTAAAGCATAAAAATATCAATTCTTAGGTAGATGCTAATATATGCATAGATTAGTTATGGATTAACTTTAGAAATATTGCTCCATCCTTATCTAGATTAGTTACGTGAATGAATGTTAGAGATGGTGTTTTTCTAATTGCTTTTAGAAATGAAAAGTTTATTTTGTTAAAATATTAATATTTTTCTATTTATCTCATTTGAAAAATTAAATAAATAATAGATTGTGTTTTTAATTAAATTTGAAAATAATTAAGTGCGGATGCACGAATATCTTAGATATTTGAAACAATTTGTTTTTAAAAAATGTAAATATAAAAATAAACAAAATTAAGTTATATGTAAGAAAATTAATTAATTTTTTTCTGTGAATGCATTTTAAATTTTCCTTTGTGAGTTTTAGTTGATTATATATAAAAATGTTCGTACATGATTTAGCTTATGGATTTGATAGTACCAAATATATTTGCAACATAATATTCTATCTAAAATATTTTGAATGAATTAAAATGCTGAATTTATGAATACAAGTATTTTAAGTATCATATAGTTTATTTTTATTTCCATTAAAAAATAAATCTGGTTTATGGATTTGATAGTACCAAATTTATTTGTAACATAATATTCTATCTAAAATATTTCCAATGAGTTAAAATGGTGACTTTATGAATAAAGTATTTTTAAAGGTGATATAGTTTATTTTTTTATCTCCATTAACAAAAGAAATTAGATTTCTATCTTTAAAATATTTAGTGTATCAATTTTCATGATAAAGTATTATTTATCAACCAAAATACCCACAATTTCAACTACAGAACACATTAGGCCTTTTGTGGATGGAATAGTACCGGCCTACAAAGAACGATGTATTATATGCGAGTGTTTCCGCTTCTAAAAATAATTACCCATAGAAGTGGCGCTGGGGAGATTAGCACAAAAAAAAATTTGGTTGCTTGAAAAAAGTATGCAATATTAAGAAACAAAACTGGAACCTATGTCTACTACATTCTTAAAATAAGACACAATATGGTTAGCAGATATGAAAAAATCTTCTCACAAAAACACATAGACACAATCCTAAAAGATAAAATCATTCATAGTATAACTATTTAAAGCATAAAAATATCAATTCTTAGGTAGATGCTAATATATGCATAGATTAGTTGACTGGATTAACTTTAGAAATATTGCTCCATCCTTATCTAGATTAGTTACGTGAATGAATGTTAGAGATGGTGTTTTTCGCAAGTGTTTTTAGAAATGAAAAGTTTATTTTGTTAAAATATTAATATTTTTCTATTTATCTCATTTGAAAAAATTAAATAAATAATAGATTGTGTTTTTAATTAAATTTGAAAATAATTAAGTGCGGATGCACGAATATCTTAGATATTTGAAACAATTTGTTTTTTTTAAAAAAATGTAAATATAAAAATAAACAAAATTAAGTTATATGTAAGAAAATTAATTAATTTTTTTTTACTGTGAATGCATTTTAAATTTTCCTTTGTGAGTTTTAGTTGATTATATATAAAAATGTTCGTACATGATTTAGCTTATGGATTTGATAGTACCAAATATATTTGCAACATAATATTCTATCTAAAATATTTTGAATGAATTAAAATGCTGAATTTATGAATACAAGTATTTTTAAGTATCATATAGTTTATTTTTTATTTCCATTAAAAAAATAAATCCTGGTTTATGGATTTGATAGTACCAAATTTATTTGTAACATAATATTCTATCTAAAATATTTCCAATGAGTTAAAATGGTGACTTTATGAATAAAGTATTTTTAAAGGTGATATAGTTTATTTTTTTATCTCCATTAACAAAAGAAATTAGATTTCTATCTTTAAAATATTTAGTGTATCAATTTTCATGATAAAGTATTATTTATCAACCAAAATACCCACAATTTCAACTACAGAACACATTAGGCCTTTTGTGGATGGAATAGTACCGGCCTACAAAGAACGATGTATTATATGCGAGTGTTTCCGCTTCTAAAAATAATTACCCATAGAAGTGGCGCTGGGGAGATTAGCACAAAAAAAAATTTGGTTGCTTGAAAAAAGTATGCAATATTAAGAAACAAAACTGGAACCTATGTCTACTACATTCTTAAAATAAGACACAATATGGTTAGTGATATGAAAAATCTTCTCACAAAAACACATAGACACAATCCTAAAAGATAAAATCATTCATAGTATAACTATTTAAAGCATAAAAATATCAATTCTTAGGTAGATGCTAATATATGCATAGATTAGTTGACTGGATTAACTTTAGAAATATTGCTCCATCCTTATCTAGATTAGTTACGTGAATGAATTTTAGAGATGGTGTTTTTCGATCGTTTTAGAAATGAAAAGTTTATTTTGTTAAAAATATTAATATTTTTCTATTTATCTCATTTGAAAAAATTAAATAAATAATAGATTGTGTTTTTAATTAAATTTGAAAATAATTAAGTGCGGATGCACGAATATCTTAGATATTTGAAACAATTTGTTTTTTTTAAAAAATGTAAATATAAAATAAACAAAATTAAGTTATATGTAAGAAAATTAATTAATTTTGTTTTTTTACTGTGAATGCATTTTAAATTTTCCTTTGTGAGTTTTAGTTGATTATATATAAAATGTTCGTACATGATTTAGCTTATGGATTTGATAGTACCAAATATATTTGCAACATAATATTCTATCTAAAATATTTTGAATGAATTAAAATGCTGAATTTATGAATACAAGTATTTTTAAGTATCATATAGTTTATTTTTTATTTCCATTAAAAAATAAATCAGTTTATGGATTTGATAGTACCAAATTTATTTGTAACATAATATTCTATCTAAAATATTTCCAATGAGTTAAAATGGTGACTTTATGAATAAAGTATTTTTAAAGGTGATATAGTTTATTTTTTTATCTCCATTAACAAAAGAAATTAGATTTCTATCTTTAAAATATTTAGTGTATCAATTTTCATGATAAAGTATTATTTATCAACCAAAATACCCACAATTTCAACTACGAACACATTAGGCCTTTTGTGGATGGAATAGTACCGCCTACAAAGAACGATGTATTATATGCGAGTGTTTCTAAAATAATTACCCATAGAAGTGGCGCTGGGGAGATTAGCACAAAAAAAATTTGGTTGCTTGAAAAAGTATGCAATATTAAGAAACAAAACTGGAACCTATGTCTACTACATTCTTAAAATAAGACACAATATGGTTAGCGATATGAAAAATCTTCTCACAAAACACATAGACACAATCCTAAAAGATAAAATCATTCATAGTATAACTATTTAAAGCATAAAAATATCAATTCTTAGGTAGATGCTAATATATGCATAGATTAGTTGACTGGATTAACTTTAGAAATATTGCTCCATCCTTATCTAGATTAGTTACGTGAATGAATGTTAGAGATGGTGTTTTTCATCTTTTTTAGAAATGAAAAGTTTATTTTGTTAAAATATTAATATTTTTCTATTTATCTCATTTGAAAAAATTAAATAAATAATAGATTGTGTTTTTAATTAAATTTGAAAATAATTAAGTGCGGATGCACGAATATCTTAGATATTTGAAACAATTTGTTTTTTTAAAAAATGTAAATATAAAAATAAACAAAATTAAGTTATATGTAAGAAAATTAATTAATTTTTTTTTTACTGTGAATGCATTTTAAATTTTCCTTTGTGAGTTTTAGTTGATTATATATAAAAATGTTCGTACATGATTTAGCTTATGGATTTGATAGTACCAAATATATTTGCAACATAATATTCTATCTAAAATATTTTGAATGAATTAAAATGCTGAATTTATGAATACAAGTATTTTTAAGTATCATATAGTTTATTTTTTATTTCCATTAAAAATAAATCTGGTTTATGGATTTGATAGTACCAAATTTATTTGTAACATAATATTCTATCTAAAATATTTCCAATGAGTTAAAATGGTGACTTTATGAATAAAGTATTTTTAAAGGTGATATAGTTTATTTTTTTATCTCCATTAACAAAAGAAATTAGATTTCTATCTTTAAAATATTTAGTGTATCAATTTTCATGATAAAGTATTATTTATCAACCAAAATACCCACAATTTCAACTACAGAACACATTAGGCCTTTTGTGGATGGAATAGTACCGGCCTACAAAGAACGATGTATTATATAAGTGTTTCGCTTCTAAAAATAATTACCCATAGAAGTGGCGCTGGGGAGATTAGCACAAAAAAAATTTGGTTGCTTGAAAAAAGTATGCAATATTAAGAAACAAAACTGGAACCTATGTCTACTACATTCTTAAAATAAGACACAATATGGTTAGCAGATATGAAAAAATCTTCTCACAAAAACACATAGACACAATCCTAAAAGATAAAATCATTCATAGTATAACTATTTAAAGCATAAAATATCAATTTTAGGTAGATGCTAATATATGCATAGATTAGTTGACTGGATTAACTTTAGAAATATTGCTCCATCCTTATCTAGATTAGTTACGTGAATGAATGTTAGAGATGGTGTTTTCTGACTGCTTTTTAGAAATGAAAAGTTTATTTTGTTAAAAATATTAATATTTTTCTATTTATCTCATTTGAAAAATTAAATAAATAATAGATTGTGTTTTTAATTAAATTTGAAAATAATTAAGTGCGGATGCACGAATATCTTAGATATTTGAAACAATTTGTTTTTTAAAAAATGTAAATATAAAAATAAACAAAATTAAGTTATATGTAAGAAAATTAATTAATTTTTTACTGTGAATGCATTTTAAATTTTCCTTTGTGAGTTTTAGTTGATTATATATAAAATGTTCGTACATGATTTAGCTTATGGATTTGATAGTACCAAATATATTTGCAACATAATATTCTATCTAAAATATTTTGAATGAATTAAAATGCTGAATTTATGAATACAAGTATTTTTAAGTATCATATAGTTTATTTTTATTTCCATTAAAAAATAACCCGGTTTATGGATTTGATAGTACCAAATTTATTTGTAACATAATATTCTATCTAAAATATTTCCAATGAGTTAAAATGGTGACTTTATGAATAAAGTATTTTAAAGGTGATATAGTTTATTTTTATCTCCATTAACAAAAGAAATTAGATTTCTATCTTTAAAATATTTAGTGTATCAATTTTCATGATAAAGTATTATTTATCAACCAAAATACCCACAATTTCAACTAGAACACATTAGGCCTTTGTGGATGGAATAGTACCGCCTACAAAGAACGATGTATTATATGCAGTGTTTCCGCTTCTAAAATAATTACCCATAGAAGTGGCGCTGGGGAGATTAGCACAAAAAAAAATTTGGTTGCTTGAAAAAAGTATGCAATATTAAGAAACAAAACTGGAACCTATGTCTACTACATTCTTAAAATAAGACACAATATGGTTAGCAGATATGAAAAAATCTTCTCACAAAAACACATAGACACAATCCTAAAAGATAAAATCATTCATAGTATAACTATTTAAAGCATAAAAATATCAATTCTTAGGTAGATGCTAATATATGCATAGATTAGTTGACTGGATTAACTTTAGAAATATTGCTCCATCCTTATCTAGATTAGTTACGTGAATGAATGTTAGAGATGGTGTTTTTCGGTACTGTTTTTAGAAATGAAAAGTTTATTTTGTTAAAAATATTAATATTTTTCTATTTATCTCATTTGAAAAAATTAAATAAATAATAGATTGTGTTTTTAATTAAATTTGAAAATAATTAAGTGCGGATGCACGAATATCTTAGATATTTGAAACAATTTGTTTTTTTAAAATGTAAATATAAAAATAAACAAAATTAAGTTATATGTAAGAAAATTAATTAATTTTTTTTTACTGTGAATGCATTTTAAATTTTCCTTTGTGAGTTTTAGTTGATTATATATAAAAATGTTCGTACATGATTTAGCTTATGGATTTGATAGTAACAAATATATTTGCAACATAATATTCTATCTAAAATATTTTGAATGAATTAAAATGTGAATTTATGAATACAAGTATTTTAAGTATCATATAGTTTATTTTTATTTCCATTAAAAAATAAACCCGGTTTATGGATTTGATAGTACCAAATTTATTTGTAACATAATATTCTATCTAAAATATTTCCAATGAGTTAAAATGGTGACTTTATGAATAAAGTATTTTAAAGGTGATATAGTTTATTTTTTTATCTCCATTAACAAAAGAAATTAGATTTCTATCTTTAAAATATTTAGTGTATCAATTTTCATGATAAAGTATTATTTATCAACCAAAATACCCACAATTTCAACTACAGAACACATTAGGCCTTTGTGGATGGAATAGTACCGCCTACAAAGAACGATGTATTATATGCAGTGTTTCCGCTTCTAAAAATAATTACCCATAGAAGTGGCGGGAGATTAGCACAAAAAAATTTGTTGCTTGAAAAAGTATGCAATATTAAGAAACAAAACTGGAACCTATGTCTACTACATTCTTAAAATAAGACACAATATGGTTAGCGTGATATGAAAAAATCTTCTCACAAAACACATAGACACAATCCTAAAAGATAAAATCATTCATAGTATAACTATTTAAAGCATAAAATATCAATTCTTAGGTAGATGCTAATATATGCATAGATTAGTTGATGGATTAACTTTAGAAATATTGCTCCATCCTTATCTAGATTAGTTACGTGAATGAATTTAGAGATGGTGTTTTTCATCGCTTTTTAGAAATGAAAAGTTTATTTTGTTAAAATATTAATATTTTTCTATTTATCTCATTTGAAAAATTAAATAAATAATAGATTGTGTTTTTAATTAAATTTGAAAATAATTATGGATGCACGAATATCTTAGATATTTGAAACAATTTGTTTTTTAAAAAAAAATGTAAATATAAAAATAAACAAAATTAAGTTATATGTAAGAAAATTAATTAATTTTTTTTTACTGTGAATGCATTTTAAATTTTCCTTTGTGAGTTTTAGTTGATTTAATATAAAAATGTTCGTACATGATTTAGCTTATGGATTTGATAGTACCAAATATATTTGCAACATAATATTCTATCTAAAATATTTTGAATGAATTAAAATGCTGAATTTATGAATACAAGTATTTTTAAGTATCATATAGTTTATTTTTTATTTCCATTAAAAAAATAAATCCTGGTTTATGGATTTGATAGTACCAAATTTATTTGTAACATAATATTCTATCTAAAATATTTCCAATGAGTTAAAATGGTGACTTTATGAATAAAGTATTTTAAAGGTGATATAGTTTATTTTTATCTCCATTAACAAAAGAAATTAGATTTCTATCTTTAAAATATTTAGTGTATCAATTTTCATGATAAAGTATTATTTATCAACCAAAATACCCACAATTTCAACTAGAACACATTAGGCCTTTGTGGATGGAATAGTACCGCCTACAAAGAACGATGTATTATATGCGAGTGTTTCCGCTTCTAAAAATAATTACCCATAGAAGTGGCGCTGGGGAGATTAGCACAAAAAAAATTTGGTTGCTTGAAAAAAGTATGCAATATTAAGAAACAAACCTGGAACCTATGTCTACTACATTCTTAAAATAAGACACAATATGGTTAGAGATATGAAAAATCTTCACAAAAACACATAGACACAATCCTAAAAGATAAAATCATTCATAGTATAACTATTTAAAGCATAAAAATATCAATTTTAGGTAGATGCTAATATATGCATAGATTAGTTGATCGGATTAACTTTAGAAATATTGCTCCATCCTTATCTAGATTAGTTACGTGAATGAATGTTAGAGATGGTGTTTTTCGCATCGCTTTTAGAAATGAAAAGTTTATTTTGTTAAAATATTAATATTTTTCTATTTATCTCATTTGAAAAATTAAATAAATAATAGATTGTGTTTTTAATTAAATTTGAAAATAATTATGCGGATGCACGAATATCTTAGATATTTGAAACAATTTGTTTTTTTTTAAAAATGTAAATATAAAAATAAACAAAATTAAGTTATATGTAAGAAAATTAATTAATTTTTTTACTGTGAATGCATTTTAAATTTTCCTTTGTGAGTTTTAGTTGATTATATATAAAATGTTCGTACATGATTTAGCTTATGGATTTGATAGTAACAAATATATTTGCAACATAATATTCTATCTAAAATATTTTGAATGAATTAAAATGCTGAATTTATGAATACAAGTATTTTTAAGTATCATATAGTTTATTTTTTATTTCCATTAAAAAAATAAATCCTGGTTTATGGATTTGATAGTACCAAATTTATTTGTAACATAATATTCTATCTAAAATATTTCCAATGAGTTAAAATGGTGACTTTATGAATAAAGTATTTTTAAAGGTGATATAGTTTATTTTTTTATCTCCATTAACAAAAGAAATTAGATTTCTATCTTTAAAATATTTAGTGTATCAATTTTCATGATAAAGTATTATTTATCAACCAAAATACCCACAATTTCAACTACAGAACACATTAGGCCTTTTGTGGATGGAATAGTACCGGCCTACAAAGAACGATGTATTATATGCGTGTTTCCGCTTCTAAAATAATTACCCATAGAAGTGGCGCTGGGAGATTAGCAAAAAAAAATTTGGTTGCTTGAAAAAAGTATGCAATATTAAGAAACAAACTGGAACCTATGTCTACTACATTCTTAAAATAAGACACAATATGGTTAGCAGATATGAAAAAATCTTCTCACAAAAACACATAGACACAATCCTAAAAGATAAAATCATTCATAGTATAACTATTTAAAGCATAAAAATATCAATTCTTAGGTAGATGCTAATATATGCATAGATTAGTTGACTGGATTAACTTTAGAAATATTGCTCCATCCTTATCTAGATTAGTTACGTGAATGAATTAGAGATGGTGTTTTTCGCATTGCTTTTAGAAATGAAAAGTTTATTTTGTTAAAAATATTAATATTTTTCTATTTATCTCATTTGAAAAAATTAAATAAATAATAGATTGTGTTTTTAATTAAATTTGAAAATAATTAAGTGCGGATGCACGAATATCTTAGATATTTGAAACAATTTGTTTTTTTAAAAAAAATGTAAATATAAAAATAAACAAAATTAAGTTATATGTAAGAAAATTAATTAATTTTTTTTTACTGTGAATGCATTTTAAATTTCCTTTGTGAGTTTTAGTTGATTATATATAAAAATGTTCGTACATGATTTAGCTTATGGATTTGATAGTACCAAATATATTTGCAACATAATATTCTATCTAAAATATTTTGAATGAATTAAAATGCTGAATTTATGAATACAAGTATTTTTAAGTATCATATAGTTTATTTTTTATTTCCATTAAAAAAATAAATCCTGGTTTATGGATTTGATAGTACCAAATTTATTTGTAACATAATATTCTATCTAAAATATTTCCAATGAGTTAAAATGGTGACTTTATGAATAAAGTATTTTTAAAGGTGATATAGTTTATTTTTTTATCTCCATTAACAAAAGAAATTAGATTTCTATCTTTAAAATATTTAGTGTATCAATTTTCATGATAAAGTATTATTTATCAACCAAAATACCCACAATTTCAACTACAGAACACATTAGGCCTTTTGTGGATGGAATAGTACCGGCCTACAAAGAACGATGTATTATATGCGAGTGTTTCCGCTTCTAAAAATAATTACCCATAGAAGTGGCGCTGGGGAGATTAGCACAAAAAAAAATTTGGTTGCTTGAAAAAAGTATGCAATATTAAGAAACAAAACTGGAACCTATGTCTACTACATTCTTAAAATAAGACACAATATGGTTAGCAGATATGAAAAAATCTTCTCACAAAAACACATAGACACAATCCTAAAAGATAAAATCATTCATAGTATAACTATTTAAAGCATAAAAATATCAATTTTAGGTAGATGCTAATATATGCATAGATTAGTTGATGGATTAACTTTAGAAATATTGCTCCATCCTTATCTAGATTAGTTACGTGAATGAATGTTAGAGATGGTGTTTTTCGACTGTTTTAGAAATGAAAAGTTTATTTTGTTAAAATATTAATATTTTTCTATTTATCTCATTTGAAAAATTAAATAAATAATAGATTGTGTTTTTAATTAAATTTGAAAATAATTAAGTGGATGCACGAATATCTTAGATATTTGAAACAATTTGTTTTTTAAAAATGTAAATATAAAAATAAACAAAATTAAGTTATATGTAAGAAAATTAATTAATTTTTTTTTTACTGTGAATGCATTTTAAATTTTCTTTGTGAGTTTTAGTTGATTATATATAAAAATGTTCGTACATGATTTAGCTTATGGATTTGATAGTACCAAATATATTTGCAACATAATATTCTATCTAAAATATTTTGAATGAATTAAAATGCTGAATTTATGAATACAAGTATTTTTAGTATCATATAGTTTATTTTTATTTCCATTAAAAAATAAACTCGGTTTATGGATTTGATAGTACCAAATTTATTTGTAACATAATATTCTATCTAAAATATTTCCAATGAGTTAAAATGCTGACTTTATGAATAAAGTATTTTTAAAGGTGATATAGTTTATTTTTTAACTCCATTAACAAAAGAAATTAGATTTCTATCTTTAAAATATTTAGTGTATCAATTTTCATGATAAAGTATTATTTATCAACCAAAATACCACAATTTCAACTACAGAACACATTAGGCCTTTGTGGATGGAATAGTACCGCCTACAAAGAACGATGTATTATATGCGAGTGTTTCCGCTTCTAAAATAATTACCCATAGAAGTGGCTGGGAGATTAGCACAAAAAAAATTTGGTTGCTTGAAAAAGTATGCAATATTAAGAAACAAACTGGAACCTATGTCTACTACATTCTTAAAATAAGACAATATGGTTAGCAGATATGAAAAATCTTCTCACAAAACACATAGACACAATCCTAAAAGATAAAATCATTCATAGTATAACTATTTAAAGCAAAAATATCAATTCTTAGGTAGATGCTAATATATGCATAGATTAGTTGACGGATTAACTTTAGAAATATTGCTCCATCCTTATCTATTAGTTATTGAATGAATGTTAGAGATGGTGTTTTTCGGAATGCTTTTTAGAAATGAAAAGTTTATTTTGTTAAAATATTAATATTTTTTCTATTTATCTCATTTGAAAAATTAAATAAATAATAGATTGTGTTTTTAATTAAATTTGAAAATAATTAAGTGCGGATGCACGAATATCTTAGATATTTGAAACAATTTGTTTTTTTTAAAAATGTAAATATAAAAATAAACAAAATTAAGTTATATGTAAGAAAAATTAATTAACTTTTACTGTGAATGCATTTTAAATTTTCCTTTGTGAGTTTTAGTTGATTATATATAAAAATGTTCGTACATGATTTAGCTTATGGATTTGATAGTACCAAATATATTTGCAACATAATATTCTATCTAAAATATTTTGAATGAATTAAAATGCTGAATTTATGAATACAAGTATTTTTAAGTATCATATAGTTTATTTTTTATTTCCATTAAAAAAATAAATCCTGGTTTATGGATTTGATAGTACCAAATTTATTTGTAAATATAATATTCTATCTAAAATATTTCCAACAGTTAAAATGGTGACTTTATGAATAAAGTATTTT